>WWET01005272.1:0-11582 GCA_011038615.1 Limnodynastes dumerilii
TGACGGGCCCCAAGATTTCTGTTGCCGGCCCTGGTAGTGACTAGCATTTGATTTATTTTATTGTGGTTGTTAAACATTGTGGCTGTCAAACACCCTAGTACCTGTCTCAGTGATGATTCTTAACTTTGAAGTGGACACTCCTCACCGGTTTAAGAAAGAACCCTGGTAATCCAATGCAAACGGACCCAAACATTACACCTACATTTATCCCCCAATTTTTTGGTGTGTGTTGAAGATAAATATACTGACATCCGGGGCCCATTGCAGCACAATAAATAAAAAGAAAAAGTAAACTTACCAATAGCAGCGATCTTCTTCTGTAGGGGATACAGTCTTGTAAGCTTTTAATCCACCAGAACATGTTTTGCAAAAATAAAAAAACCTCAAAACCTTTTTAAGAACGACGCTACAGTGTGGGAACGTCCTATCCACGCTGTGCTAGGTTATATATAGACCTTGCGGCCAGCATTTTTCTCATTATTCTGAGCCAGATGTTCCTTCTGGAAGAAGCTGTAGTGTCATTCTCAAAAGTTTTTTTTTTATTTTGGGGGAGGAACTGAGGCATTGCTCAGTTCGACTCAGAACCCCAAAATTTGGATCTGTCCGATCTCAGTAGATATTAGTGTATTTCATAAAATCCGACTGAATTTGGGGTTACTTTTTTGTTGCTTTTTTTAAAAATAAACTTTATTGATCTAAAAGTGGAGTGTCATTCACATTGAAAAAGGGCATATTTGGAGCTGCTGTGTAGGCTCCGCTGTAGTAGCTTCTTCCATGATCGCCCATTGCAAAGTGCAGAAAGACTTAGTAAATAAATGGGCAGAAAACTGTCCCTTTGGCTCTGCAGAGTGCAGCTCAGCGAGGAGTCAGATGTAAAATATCCAGCTTGTGAGGCTAGTGAGGGGAAGCATGGTGCTGAAGACAGAGACAGGTCACTGGACTGTTTAGTCAATAAGTCCAGCCACTGGCAATTTATCATGTAGTTTTCTTATTTATAATATAACTTGCAAAAGAACTTGGCATTGCTATTGTTTAAATTTTCAAGTTATTAATATCACAGGGCCGGATCCAGAACTACGTCCGTCTTCCATAGACGGACGTAATTCAATAAACAGTAGCTACTGCGCATGCGTAGTAGCTATCGTAATCTGTGTATCGTTTCGATATAACAATCCATGCAAAGTCAAGTGTGACAATGAAACTCTTTACAATTTGTAGAAGACATATAACAACATGCTCTATGCAGTATTATTACATGTTATACAATAACTTTTAACAAGGTCAATATACAATAGTTATCTGTATTAAATAAAGATAACAGTGAAGTAGTTTTATTGTAACATCTTTAACTAGAACACAACAAACACTTAAGTGAGACTGATGCATGCCCAAGAGCATGAATATCCCAAGAATATCAAGAGACTGAATATCCCAAGAGCATATAAATGGTATGAAAATAAGCGTTGAGACCTAGGCTAATGATAACCTTAACCTGGATAAAAAGGAATTTAAAATTGATAATAATAATAATAATAATAATAATAATAATAATAATTAGGGGATCATTGCTGAATTTGAATACTAGTAATAAAAATAACATATAATAAAATAAAATCACAAATAGACAACATTTTAATAAAATAGCTCATGCTGTATGCCCAGGTTATGTCTAATGATAAATGCATATAAAACATAAATTGCATAACTATAAAATATCATTAAACTGAAATGTATATACTTTATACATCCTATACAATCCTACAATCCTATACACGCAGCTTCCATCATGTCTAGACCTATTACTCAAATAAACTATGGACCAGATCCAGACTCCTGCACGCTTTCTGTGCGTGCAGGAGTCTGTCCGTTAGAACAAGAGAGGGGAGTGAACTCCCCCTGTCATTCCCCTCTCTCTTGTTCGGAGCAAATGTGACTTACCCTGCCATATGTACAATTTACATGCTTTCCCCGCCCACCTTGGTGGGTAGAGGGGAAGTACAAGCCCTTCCCATGTATAAAGGGTATTAAATATTGTGGAGACTAAGTGAATAAGGGTGTTAAAATTCTAGGTATGTAAGTGCATAATAAAAAAAATTAATTCATAAAAATGGTCAATATAGATACACAAAGTGAGATTAAACAGATGAGTGAATATTTCAAAAAAAGATAAAAGAGATCAATATGCAAGTAACCCAATTAGGACCAAGATTCCAATATAGGAAATGTGGAGATGTTGCCTATAGCAACCAATTAAATTCTAGGTTTCACTTTCTTTTTACATACTAGAGAATGTAAGCTAAATTCTGATTGGTTGCTATGGACAACATCTCCACTTTTCAAAACCTGCAGCTTAGTAAATCTGGTCTTAGTTATGTAACAATTGACAAAATTAATGAAGTGTAACAATTTATGGGAATTAATGAATGATAGAAACAAAAATATATAAACAATTGAATGACCTCAAACCCACGTTATAAACGGTACAAATAAAACATGGTTACCTCTAAACAAGTACCACACGTTCTTATAAAATGCAACAGGGCGAAAATGGATGATGATAATATGACCCCAATGGATAACCACAAAAAAAAAGTAGAAAGGTTGAAGATAAATATAACTAAAAGTTCAGATAGAAACGTTCCACAGTCTATTACGGTCTGCAAAAAGATGCATCTCCGACTGTGCTTTCTAATAAAGTAAAAACCGACTCACAGCTTTGGATAAAAAGTTATCTCCTTCTCCGGCTGAGCTTTTAAATCAACTAATGATCGACTCACAGTTTTAGATGTTAAAGTTTTCTCCTTAATAGGGTAATTTATGCCCTGAATGGAAAGGGAGTCTCGATTCAAGTAGATTTCTTAGTAATGGAGAAAGTTACACTCAACACATCCTTTCTGCCTTCAATTGTGCCTCCCAGAGACAGGGACAACCCCCCTCTCTCCCTCGCCTCCCCCAGTCCCAATATATAAAATGTGAGGCAGGATTTTACAAACATTAAACAAATACTTCAAATAAAACCATATGACAAAAATATAGGACTACACCACTACCCACCAGGTTGTACATTGCAAGGTGGGTAGAAAAGTCCCTTGAAAATGAAAAGCAAGCAATGTTTCAAACAGGCAAAACAGCTGATTCTTTTGTTTGAATCTTTGCACCCCGCCGATGCTTTTAATGTAAATTCTATTTCAAGGCCTTTGCCCGTGCCCCGCCTTTGCGTTTCAAATGTAAATTCTTTTTCAAGGCCTTTGCCCGTGCCCCGCCTATGCGTTTCAAATGTAAATTCTATTTCAAGGCCTTTGCCCGTGCCCCGCCTATGCGTTTCAAATGTAAATTCTATTTCAAGGCCCTTGCCCGTGCCCCGCCTATGCGTTTCAAATGTAAATTCTTTTTCAAGGCCTTTGCCCGTGCCCCGCCTTTGCATTTCAAATGTAAATTATTTTTCAAGGCCTTTGCCTTGAAAAATAACTTACATTCGAAACGTGTCAGAGGGGTGCACAGATATCTCCACAATATTTATTACCCCTTATATACAATATTTATTCCCTTGTTACTTATTTTAATTTTACATTAGATATATTTTTTACCATTAGTATTCACACTCCATTATTATTTATTTTGTTTTTTTCCCCTATATCCTTAGGAGTTCAATTTTATTAATTTGTATTTTATCCCGAAGACGCCCAGTGCACATATTCTTTGTTTCATTGTTGTTATGCTAGTGCTAGAAGTGAAGTGAAACTTCTGTGTCTGAGGCTGCCTTTCTATTATATTTTCTTTTAGGGGCGTCATATATTAACATATCTTTTATTAATTTGGTATATTAGTAGTGTGCTGATTACGTACATGTTGCGGCAGAGGTTATATTGACTCCGGTCAACCCACGCTGCCACTATGCCCCGGCAGCATGGTCTAAATAGCCGTCTGGGCAGCCACAGGTCTGTAAAGAAACTGTCAAACCTGCTGCTTAGTTATTTGTAATCAGCTGACAAATAATCAGCTGCTGCGGTCAGAAAAGACCCATAAAATAAATATACACATACTTTATCATATTCACACTGACTTCATACCATACTCACACTGGCTTCACACAAAAGCAAAGTTAATGTGTGTGTCTAGATCTCGTTTTTGTGGTACGTGTTCAATGCATGTGATATGATTTCCGGCTTTCTCTCTTTATCTAGTGCAGATTCAACTGTTTTGTGTGAATTTTGTGTGTATATGACAAAGTTTGTGTGTGTGTGTGTGTGTCTGTGTATGTGTAGATCTGGCTGTTGTTTGACTTTCATTGCATTTTATATTCTTTTGCAATGCCCAGTGTTTATGCTGCTGCTCTGGAGAAAACAATATTGCTGTGTGGTGGTCCAGTTTGAGTGGAAATTAATGTTATTGATTTTAATAATACTTCAGGAGCAAAATACAAACAAATGCAATTTTTTGTCAATTAAAAAAAAAAACAGATCCAAAATCAAAACATTTCTGGGTGGCTTTTCCAAAACCAGACAAATATTTAGAACCAAAACCAATACATGGTAGTTGGCGCCAGATCCAGACTTAACATTGTTTTATGTACACAAGAATGCCCGAGTTACGCACTACTAAGGATAATGCACTCCCCTCGCACGCATGTAACTTAGCTGATTTACAAGTTCAAAACCCTACCTGAAGTTTTCCTTGCGTATTTGTAGACGTACGTATCGCCTTGTCATATGTAAGTGCCTTACCTAACCCAGACTGTACAATTTAAATGCATCCCTCCGCCCACAATGCGTATTTTCACCTTGCGTAGGGATGTCACGCCATTTTTATACAGAGTTACATAAAAATTCCGTACGATGCATAACATCTAATGAACACATACGCAGTGCATTCCCACAGCCAGATTTACGCATGCAGCGTGTGTAAATTAGCTGTCGTTATTAAGTATGGATCTTACCCTTGGTGCTTATCTTTAGTAGCTGGTCCTAGTTCAGTGCAGATCATAGCGAATGTTGAAGGCACATATTTTAGAGATAGGATAATAGTAGGTTAGAGTAATTGTGTGAAGAGTACATATATACATACTAATTACATAGAAACGTAGAAGTCTTTTAGACTAGACATCAATGTACATGCGTCCTTACCATCTTTTGATCCATTATTTAGTTGTCTCTGACTTGTAAGTGCAGTCTGTGCTGTTATTCTTGCAATCTTTGGCAGGTCATATATAATTTTCAGAACATTAAATGTTCAACTACTGAATATGAATGATTTACCTGATGTTATAATAGAGTTTCTAGCTAGTTGTACATTTAAGTACTTAAGTGTTTAAAAGTGGGCTAAACCTAACAGTTAAGTACAAGATAGGCCCAGAGGTTATTTTCTCTTAATGGGCTGGATCCAGACTTAGTTAAGTGAATTGCTTACTGCACACAGATACTGACCAGCTTTACTATCACACTGTTATATAGACTTGGGATAGGAAACATCACCTCTCAACTCTAATACTGTTTGCAACAGATGAAATATGACTCCCCTGCAATCAACATGGTTTAGCCCAGGAGTAACTAATTTCAAGCACTATAGCACTATGTGCCGATACTTATCAGAGCGTGGAGCAGCAGCAATGCACCATCGTTAGTCTGGAATGTCAGGTAAGCGTTGATAATTACAACCAAGGTGAGGCAGATGGAATTGGGACACCCTAAACTAAAGCAGGATACCGGGGAAAACTATCCCTACTCATTGCTAACGGCCTCACGACCGTACTTCTCCCCGTTCCGGGTACGTCCCTTTCCCTATACTGACTCAAGGTGGCACAATGGAAGCTGATGTGATGAGCGGGTCCTGGTGCACGCGGGATTCCCGGCACCCAAAATGTATAATTACCAATCCATTCTTAATGTGTTATTTTCTAAATTCGAATATTATAAATTCATTTACATTCGAAATAGAGATTTTCGAATAACAAACTTTATAAATTC
The DNA here is from genome assembly GCA_011038615.1 of Limnodynastes dumerilii. Classification (NCBI taxonomy): domain Eukaryota; kingdom Metazoa; phylum Chordata; class Amphibia; order Anura; family Limnodynastidae; genus Limnodynastes; species Limnodynastes dumerilii. Next base: position 5,964 of record WWET01005272.1, read on the forward strand.
AGCATGTTATAATTAGAAAAAGTAAAGTATTCGCATATTTCGACTTTCATATTCTTTGACGAAAAAACGCATTCGCAACAGAAATTTCAAAATTCGGATTTTCTTAGTGCGGACCCACACCCATTTAGACTTGGGATAGGAAACATCACCTCTAAACTCTAATACTGTTTGCAACAGATGAAATATGACTCCCCTGCAGTCAACATGGTTTAGCCCAGGAGTAACTAAGTTCATGCACTTGGATCCAGCCCTATGCCTCCAATGACTGTGCATAACATTCATTCCTAATTACAGTAGGGATGACTTAATTTTCATGCACATATAAATGTGAGTTCTGGAGACAATCTCATTCGTTAAATTGCTGAAATTCATGTCCCTCCAGTTTATTATTATGACACATGTAATATATGAGAAAATAAGTCTGATTTAATGTTGCTATTTTAAATAGCTGCTAGGAATGACTTGGAGATAAGATTTTCTAAAACTCAATTTTCCAGCAAAAACTGCGATCAGCATGAATGTTTGTTAATCAGTAAATATATTTATAATGCTTATGTCTTACAGCGCTTACATTTAGTGCTCACTATTTAGAGTCATTTTTCTTTTAAAATATACTCATGAATTATGAATCAATTTCCTTGCTCAGTTTTTCCTAAATTGGTGAAACGCAACCGAGTTATAGAACAAAAATACAAATGTACCACTTTAAAAGCGCTAAAATGAATCCAGCAGCAGCCCTCTATCTTAAAGGAGTCCCAGTCCTTAAAATAGCATGTATAAAAAACCAAAGATAATGATAGGGAACAGCGCTGAGATATAAAACATTTTATTTACAATGTTCAATAATGTCCAAATAACTTAATTAAAAGTATATAGCAGCGGCACACAGGAAAAAGCAGTCTGTTGCAATTCAAAGATGGACTGAGATGTTGTTCTCTTGCAATAAATAGGTACTCCAAAAGGATATAGTAGGAATAGAAGAAAAAACACAATAGGTATGTATTAGTGTATAAATCATAAAATATTCCTCATATACCTTAAAATTAATAATAGCATGGGATAACAACTACTATATAAAAGATGTTTCTGGTTAAAGAGTCGCCAATTGCAGGGCGGGGAAACCCCTTAATCACCCATATAAATAGAAAACCCAAAAGTGAATTGATTAAAACAAACTTTACTAAGTTAAACATAAAAAAATAATAAACAACAGAGAGCCTAGGAATCGTGACAAAGACTTTCCATACCCCAGAGGCCAGAGGACGCCGCAAACAGTAGTCTTTTTGCCCGTGAGGACGTCTCCACAACGGGCCGTGATGACAGGCTGAGCAGCAGAGCACGAGCCGGAGGGCAATGAAATCCAGCGTGCTGAAGATGGAGGCTCCGGTTTCTGTGTCGGAAGTCTTAGCGCGATGTGCCTGGCAGTCTGGAGCGGTCACTTGACGCGTTTCAGATGATTCCTTTCTCAAAAGTGACTGGTTTCTTTTCCACAGGGGTTTATAAAGGATGGTAACAGCTGTGTGCCTTTGGAGTTTAATTGTTCCGTTTTTTACCGAATAGGATCTTAGGTTTCCGTCTGTATCCTGTATGCCTCTGCTAATTAAAGGGGACGGATCTAAAAAACTACAACACTGCTACATTTATACAATATACAACCCTGTTACGATCATAAAAGATACATATCTTATGCAAACAACATATTAAAATACAAAGAATACACAAGAAAATTACAAGGATGTAATTTTTAACAAACTTAAATGTGTGTGGTCATAGATGTAAAAGGGTGCGTGGAGACAGAGCTTGCATCAAATATTGATATATCTTAAAAAAATCAATAAATACAAATATCCACAAGGAGTTCAAAGAAACATAACCTCCTATAAGTATAAATGTGTAGTTTACTCAACATAAAAAATACAAATACGCTAGTATTATGTATATATAGCTATATAGAGTGGAAGGATACTTAAAATTAAAAAGTTAACCCAACCTAGATCTATACTTATCAGAGGGGATAAAATACAATATAAAATATAAATTACTATATGAGATACAAAATGTAGTGTGTTTAAAAACAGAACCTATATCAATAAAATAGAGATGATATGTAGGTATTGTACAGAGTAAAAATATTATATTACAAAGAAAGTGCTAAGTGATACAGTGACGTTACAACTCAGAATAGCCACACTTAATTTACGTGGATGCTAATATAAATGGCAGAGAATAAATTTTATGTATACCTCGAAAAAATACAGTGAACATATCTATAAAACAAAATAGTGCTATCCCAATGAAAGATATGAAATGGGAAAAACATACGATAGTGCTAATATAAATTGTTAGTGCAAATGAAAATACATATAGTTACAAACTTGGGGATTACAAATACATCTTGATAAGGAGTAGATGTGCCATAAAAATATGGGCCAATCAACGGGTCCTTTAAATGGATGTGCAGTATTAGTAACATGATGCCATAAGTGATACATTTAATAAAAAACAAATAAATTTGTGAATGTCCTAAAACATGGGTGTAAAACGTGCTATTGACTAGGTCCATATAAATATAACAAAAGTGGAACGATACCAACATAATCACCATCCCCTCTAAAAATGGATGTATCCCTAAGATTAGGTCCAAGTCTACTACGAGGCGCCGTATGGCATCCTATCCTAATGAAATGGTTCCTATATATAGGGAAAATTGGTATGGAGGTGGGTATCATGATGGGAAACTATTGGCAAATGTGATATCCTATAGACCCTATCCAGTGAATCCTGATTTTTATAGACTGTATATGAATATAGGGGAGGTGAGTCATAGATAGCAGAATTAATACGAATAAAAACATAAATATAATCACATACTTCCAGGGAACATCACAAACCGCAGAGTTTAGGTTAACCTATGACACCTGGTATTCCCTAGAGGTCCCCCATCTAGGTACTAACAAGGCCCAGACATGTATGGCTTCCGAGATCGGACGGTGTCGGGCTCATCCAGGTTGGTATGATCGTAGGTGAGTGATACTCCTTGGATTGTAGCGATGTGTCCTGTGAAATAAAGATAAAAGTGTTAAAAATGGAATATATCTATCCAAGAAACCATTTGAGTTCAAAATCTCGGTTTAAACCGAAAGGTTCAAGGGTGTTAAGATGAAATATATACTCGTTCTGGCTAAGATGGAGTCTATGTCATATTTCCGCCAGTGGAGATTCTCTTTTTTTGATACCACAAAAATTCACAATGGCGGAGGGGTCACACTTGTGATGTTTCTTAAAGTGAGATGACATGGGATGTGTCTCCAGACCCTTTTTGATGTTCCGGAGGTGCTCAGACCATCTTACTTTCAAGGGTCTGGAGGTACGTCCCACGTACTCCAATCCTCATTTGCATTGGATAACATATATACAATGGGTACTGTTACAAGTGATGAATTCGTCTATTTTGAATTCCTTCCCCCACAAGGATTTATAGCTGGTTAATTTATTGAAACCCTTAGTGTTTTTGCAAAGGGAGCAGTAGCCACATCTATAGAAACCTTTGGAGGTTACCCTCGATGGAATGGTTCTAGTGTTCATAAATGCACTTCTAACTAATTGGTCTTTCAGATTAGGAGCTTTTCTGTAAATAAAACGGGGACGGTGGCCTATGTGTTCCGCAAGTTCTGTGTCCCCCTCCAATATATGCCAATGTCTTTTAATTATGTGTTCAACTTTTTTATGTTGGTTGGTATATTGGCTTACAAATGGTACCTCCATTTGGGATGCTTGTGGTCTGGGTTTAGCTGTTAATAGAGTGTCCCTATCCATTCTCGCCACTTCCTTTATAATGGAGACTAATTCGGATTGGTCATAACCCTTGGTGACAAACTGCTTCTTCATATTCGCAGCATGGGTTAGGTAGGTTGCCATATCCGTGCAATTTCTTCTAATCCTCATGAATTGTCCCTTGGGCACCTTGTTCAACTAACGGGGATGGTGATTACTAGTTTTGTGAATATACGAGTTGGTATCTGTGTTTTTCACAAAATTTTGTGTTTTTAATAACCCTTCCTCCACATAAATATTCAAATCTAAAAAAATTACTGATGACTCACTAATATTAAATGTTAAGACAATATTGCGATCATTATTGTTTAAAAATTGACAGAAAATCTCCAACTCTTCATCAGTACCCCCCCCATATGAAAAAAATGTCATCGATATATCTCCGCCATGAGACCAGATTTGCCCCACCTCTGGGTATAATCTCCCTTTCCCAATAGGCCAGGAATAGATTGGCATAACATTCATTCCTAATTACAGTAGGGATGATTTAATTTTCATGCACATATAAATGTGAGTTCTGGAGACAATCTCATTCGTTAAATTGCTGAAATTCATGTCCCTCCAGTTTATTATTATGACAAATGTAATATATGAGAAAATAAGTCTGATTTAATGTTGCTATTTTCATTAGCTGCTAGGAATGACTTGGAGATAAGATTTTCTAAAAGTCAATTTTCCAGCAAAAACTGCAATCAGCATGAATGTTTGTTAATCAGTAAGTATATTTATAATGCTTATGTCTTACAGCGCTTACATTTAGTGCTCACTATTTAGTGTCATTTTTCTTTTAAAATATACTCATGAATTATGAATCAATTTCCTTGCTCAGTTTTTCCAAAATTGGTGAAACGCAACCGAGTTATAGAGTTTGCATTGCAATAGTCAGTGCCGGAGATGATTTGTATGTAAAATGTTTAGCTGCTGTGTGCAGTATAGAATTAAGGGATGATAGTTTGCATTAGGGAAGGCCTAAGAATTGCACTGCAATAGTCAGTGCAGATGATTAGCGTTTAAATTAGAATTTTTTCAGTGTATGATATGTGTGCATCCTTTTAATGTTTATAATAGCATGTAGCATATTATGAACACCATTTGTGTGTCTCAGAAATGCTACAAACGGGTGTTTTAAGAAGTGAGGGGGCCCTTGTGCAGGATTTGTACATGAGGCTCCCCCTTACCTGAGACAGGACTGTCCCGATTTGCGGACCTCAAAAGAGGTTTGCAGACCTCAAAAGAGCTACGGCAACGCTGCTGTCCCAGCATATTGACACTCGCTAACCTAACTTCAGTCGGCGGAAGCGAGTGTTAATACGGTAGGACAAAGGGGGGGGTGTCGGGGGTGTGCTGCGATGTTACACTGAGCATTAGACCGCTGAGTGTAACATCGTAGGTGTGGATCAGGCCCATTTTTGCCATAGATTGACTTTGAAGGACTTACATTTTTTCTATTTTTCTTGAATTTTCACCTCTTTTGGGATTTGCCTGTTTTGGTGCTACAGATGCTGCAGTCTACCTGCACGCATCTGTGATCTACACATTTTTTTTCTACACTTCTACTTTTATACATTTGCCACAACTCTACTGTTTTTCATTTTTTTCTCCTTTGTTCTTCTGTTTAAGTGAACTATTGAGATTTCTGGATTAGTTTAGATTAAATTCACTTAATTCATCTATATATGTACTTTGTTTTTTTTATTATACTCTACAGCTATTTATCGTATATACTGTACTGGCTATAGGTCCTTTCACTGGGACCATTTGTTGATTATATATATTATATATATA
>WWET01005272.1:51315-87111 GCA_011038615.1 Limnodynastes dumerilii
GACAACCCATCAACCCAGGACAACCCATCAATCCATCAACCCAGGACAACCCATGTCCTGGGTTGATGAAAGGGAGAGAGCAATGACAACTGCAAGGTTTAGCAAAAGAGTGAGCTTTGTGTATTACACAGGACTTGAAAAAACTAAATTTATTTATGGGATAAATTGTCCCTATGTTCAAGTACACAGGTATAGAATAGAACACTGCTACAACCCTTATCCCAAAAACATAAATTATACTATCAAAACATTGAAATGTGAAAACGCGCCCAGTGCATAGTTGCTGACTCTGACTCACCTGGAATATTCAGGTGACTCACAAAATTTGTGAATTGCTCCTGGTATCCCATCTCCCACAATGGGCTTGAGGCAATGATATAATGCAAATCACTGCCTCAAGTGCCACCCCCCTACTTAAATATGATGCCAATAGTGTTACTATGCATGGTTTGGGTTTGGTAAGCCATTGGTCATCCTTAGTAACAATATAGATAGTGGCTTTGATATGCAGGAAGCAGGACTATATTAAATGTAAATAACTGCCTAAAACCCTGCCCCCTTACTGCTGTCTCTTTCTTCCCGCCAAGATCTCCCAAAGAGAGGAAACAAGTAGTTGACTAACCAGTGGTAGATTTTCCATTAGGCACATTAAACATTTTAGGCATTTATTGGAGAAGGGGGTGTTGTTCCAGCCTGGTGAGAAGATGTACAAAGAAATACAATTACAAGGCCTTAAACTTGAGGAATTCTGATGCCCAAACTATGGTCCTATAGTCACACATGTTTTAATATGGAGCCACTGACTCTCAGCTGTGTCATGGTGCCAGTGTTTAATCTCTAAGTAGGGGAATGTGTCATTGTGATGTGAGGAAGAAGGTTAACCATTAATATTTTACCTAGTGGTGGGATAAACCATAAATCTTCTCCTGATTGTGCTGCTGAACTTCTTGCAATGTGCTTTTGAAATTTTCACCTTTCACACACTAATGTAATTAATGAACCAGGAACACAAGCACCAAGGGATCAGTTTTTATGGATAGATTATATTTACAAGTGGAAATGCTTATTCATTCTAAATAAAAATGTCCAGGCTCCTGTAACCTCAGGTTTCCAGCAGTCAGGAGCACAGTGTCGAAATAGCCAGAAGAGATTAGAGTATTTTCTATGCTTACTCCATCCTGTGGCATTAAGGTAATACTTAAAACACCAAAAGCATGACAATTTTAGAGTAACCACACAAAATGGAAGTTGCTCAATCAATTTATAGGTATTGCAAACAGGTACGTGAAAGGCCAGGGTAATCCACCATTTACCAGTAACAGACTATACCGTGTTAATCTGCTAGTAACAGTAACAAAGGAAAGAAAATGCCCCATCAACCAGTAACAGACCATACCATGCTATCTGTAACATACACACAGGACAGAGAATGTGCAGCAACCAAGGACGGCGAGACCCGCTCTGCAGGGAGGAGGCAGTGCATCCAAGTGCCATGCTGGATAGGCGCTCATCCCCACTCTTTGCATGCCAGCACTATGATGGACGCCGCTGTAAAAAAATGTAAGGTGCTCTCATCACTCTGATGAGAGTGCCTTACAGAGCTTCACAGCGGTGTCTATGCACCTCTGCTCTGTCTGTGTGACACAGCTCCTCCCCCTCCTTGAATGAGAAGACTTCATAGGTAAGTAATAGGGCTTAAAATGAGAATGCTGTGTGCTGGACAGACATGATGTGGGTGCTGGACAGACATGATGGGGTACTGGACAGACATGATGGGGGATACTGGGTGCTGGACAGACATGATGGGGATGATGGGTGCTGGACAGACATGATGGGAATGCTGGGTGCTGGACAGACATGATGGAGGATACTGGGAAGTGGAGAGACACAATGATGGATACTGGGTGCTGGACAGACATGATGGCAATACTGGGTGCTGGAGAGACATGATGGGGATACTGGATGCTGGAGAGACATGATGGGGTAACTGGATGCTGGAGAGACATGATGGGGGATACTGGGTGCTGGAAATACATGATGGGGGATATTGGCTGCTGGAAATACATGATGGGGGATACTGGGTGCTAAACAGACATGATGGGGGATACTGGGTGCTAAACAGACATGATGGGGAATACTGGGTGCTAAACAGACATGATAGGGGATACTGGGTGCTAAACAGACATGATGGGGATACTAGGTGCTGGACAGACATAATGGGGATACTGGGTGCTGGACAGACATAATGGGGATACTGGGTGCTGGATACACATGATGGGGATACTGGGTGCTGGATACACATGATGGGAATACTGGGAGCTGGATACACATGATGGGGGATACTGGGTGCTGGAGAGACATTATGGGGGATACTGGGGAGCTGGAGAGAAATGATGAGGGATACTGGGTGCTGAATACACATGATGGAGATACTGGGGAGCTGGAGAGACATGATGGCGGATGTTAGGGGGTGGATACACATGATGGGGGATATTAGGTGCTGGAGAAACATGATGGGGATACTGGGTGCTAGATACACATGATGGGAATACTGAGTGCTGAATACACATGATGGCGGATGCTGGGTGCTGGATACACATGATGGGAATACTAGGTGCTGGAGAGACAGGATGGGGGATATAGATTTATGTATAGCGGAGACTAGGACACTATTGTATAGTGGTGACTATGATTTGCTTTGTTTTATTGTGGTTACAATTATGTTGTATGATGATGTTTACTATAATATAGGATGGTCACCAGTGTAAAATTGTTAAACAGAAGGGCGCAAAATGAAAGTTTGCAGGGGGGCGCTGAACACCCTAGCACTGGCCCTGCCAGCAACATTGCAACATTGCCATTACCCAGTAACAGACCATACCATTCTATCTGTAACATACACACAGGATAGAGAATGTCCAGCAACACTGCCATTACCCAGTAACACACTATACCATTCTATTTGTAACATACAGACAGGATAGAGAATATCCAGCAACATTGCCATTAACTAGTAACAGACTATACCATTCTATCTGTAAAATAAAACACAGTAGCTTAAATAATATTTACCATCAATCCCTATAAAAGATCAAACTTATAATGAAGACTTTCAGACATTGGATTGGTCCCAAACTTGCAAAAGCCTCTGCACTTGAAACTGTAATTGAAACTTCTGAAAGAGAAGGCCACTCACCTCACTCATAGAGACATGTTTAATAAAGAATATGTCTGTATTCAACAGGTACCATGCTAAATGTTCCTTAATGACAAGGGGCTGGATCCAGACTTAAGTAAGTGCTTGAAATTAGTTACTCCTGGGGTAAACCATGTTGATTGCAGGGGAAGTCAATTGAATTGTATTCTTTGCATGCAGGGATATATCTTTGAATTGCTTACTGCACACAGATACTGACCAGCTTTACTATCACACTGATATTTAGACTTGGGATAGGAAACATCACCTCTCAACTCTAATACTGTTTGCAACAGATGAAATATGACTCCCCTGCAATCAACATGGTTTAGCCCAGGAGTAACTAATTTCAAGCACTTACTTAAGTCTGGATCCAGTCCAAGGTGAGAAGGGGAAGGTTAGGGTTAGGTTGCTAGAATGGGTGGGTTAGGGTTATGCAGCAGAAAGGGGAATGTTAGGGTTAGGCTGCAGAGAGGGGAAGGTTATGTTTAGGCTGCTAGAAAGGGATGGTTAGCGTTAGGCTGATGAAAACAGGTTTAAGGTTAGGCTGCAGGAAGGGGGCAGCTAGGAAGAGGATGAAAATTTACCTGTCGGTGTTGGAATCTTTGAAACCCCAGGAGTTGCAAGATGGAAGCTGTGAAATGGAAAACTGCCTGCAATTGTCACTTCACAGTTGCAAGATGATCTTTTGCAATACAGATAATTGAAGCAGTGAGCTACACTCTTTTCTGATTCTAGCAATTGGGAATTGCCCCATTTTAGTAGAGCCAGGGCCATATTGAGGGCTATGTGGGCCTGGGACTGAAAATGATCAAGGGCTCACACTATTTAGTATGCATTGGAGGAAATTGTCAGTCCCTAACATTCATCCTTATGTGCTGCAGTGTGTAAGGACCTATTTTCAGATAAAAATCCAATTGTTTTGTGTTGCATATAATAAAAAAAAATTTCCAATGAAAAAGGTAATAGAAAAAACGATATAATAGATATAAAAATATATGATAATCAATATTTTTGTGCTACTTTGTTACAAAACATTTTTATTTATAAAATTTGGAGAAGACGACCGATACCCGTGTTTTGGTTCTGGTTTTGTCCCATTAACCCTTAAAGCCTTTGATATGGATTTGTATTTTTTTTTAGGAAATTACTAAAAATACTAAACTTGTGGAATTTTTATGTATTTTTTCTCCAGCAGAATTATTAACATGAATAACATTATTTGACAGTCATTCCCAGTCAAATTGGACCACCTCACAGCTCACAAGATTGAGGTTGGTTGGTACATGCTACCATATTATGTCTATTGGTGGTCCAGTGTGCAGAATGGATACTATGGCCATTGGCCACATTATTGGAGTAACTCGAACTTAAATTTTCTTAAATATGTTTTTGAAAGTAAATAAAAAACAGACCATTTCATTAGAAGAAGTATGAGTTAACATCCTTGCAATCATAAGACTTATCACATGAAATTTAATATTTTATGTATTTTTTTCCTTTTTATAAGACATCCTTTATTAAATAACAGTCCAGTCAAAGCAGAGAGTAGATTTTTACAAGGAGAATCCATCTTCTAGTCTTTCAGTTCCTTTAATTCTCATCTGGCAGATAGCACTGTGACAGCAGAGGTTGTGTTTTAATTCCAGGCTCATCTGATTACAACTTTCATCCAAGACCCACAATAGATTCCAACATCCCTTCTCCTCATCTTAGTCTTGCCACAGAAGGAACGTGTTCTTGGCATGTTGAATGATTTTCTTGACCATCTTCCTTAGGGAAACACCAATACAGGTCATATATTTACCCTCAATGCTAACCCTCTTTGTATGCTTGGCCATCTTTCTTCAGGACTCTAGCGCAAAGGGCTTATTTTGTGTTTGAAATAGTCATTAAAAATACTTCTTATCCGCTAAGATAAAGTATAATATATGTTCTCTATGTACAGCGCAAGCTCCAATTGCCCTCAAAAGTTTAATGAGGTAAATCACGTACTATCCTCAAGTGCTGTGTCTTGTAATTGTTTCTTTTCATACCTAAACCATAAACTGAAATATGGCGTTATTAAGACTTACAAATTGGAGGCATTTGGTAGCTCACTTCCAGTGTTAGAGAGCCAGGGTAGACCTTGGCGCGGGACAGAGAGGCTCTGAGGGGAGTGGAGCACAGTGCAGGACACAGAAGACATCACCACCAAGTTAAGAGCTCCCTGAAGAGAGCTGCAGAGAGGAGAGGAGCCAAAAAAAGGTTAGAAACATAAAAACATAGAAACATAGAAAGTGACGGCAGATAAGAGCCACATGGCCCATCTAGTCTGCCCATTTGTTTATTGAAAACTATACTGACCCTAGACCCTATTTACCCTCAATTTGGGTTACAATTTAGGATACCCTTATATTTATCCCAAGCATGTTTAAATTGTTCTACTGTATTGGCCTCAACCACCTCAGATGGGAGAATATTCCACTTATCTATCACCCTTTCAGTGAAGTAATTTTTCCGCACATTTCCTTTGAATCTACCACCCTCCAGTTTATATTCATGCCCTCGTGTTCTATTACACCTTTTCTTTTGAAAAATGGTACCCTCCTCTAGCTGGTCACAACCCTTGATGTGATGTATGTGTGCTATCATGTCCCCCCTCTCCCTTCTCTGCTCCAAGCTATACATGTTTAGTTCCTCTAGCCTTTCTTGGTATGATTTGTTACAAAGGCCATGGACCATTTTAGTTGCTCTTCTTTGCACAGTCTCTAATGTATTTATGTCTTTCTGGAGATATGGCCTCCATAACTGAATGCAGTATTCTAGGTGAGGGCGTACCAATGATTTATAAAGGGGCATCACTACTTCTCTCTTTCTGCTACTAATTCCTCTCCCTATGCAACCAAGCATCTGACTTGCCTTTCTCATTGGTTTGTTACATTGATTGGCTATAGGTTGATGAAAGAAGAGGAGCTGCTGGGAGGAGAAAAGGACCAGAGGTGGCTGAAGACTGCACAAGCCTGAACATTGCTGGGAGGTGACCAACAGAAGAGGATGAGGATTGGACCTCCCCAAAAGAGAGACTGGAAGCGGAGGTGCTCAAAGAAGTGAACCATACAGCAAAGTAGGCAGTGGAGTGCAGTGCAAAAGGCCCTTGTAGGTAGTTAGGCAGCAGACCCTTGTTAATAAGTTGGGCACTAGGCCCCGTATTTGTTAGGGGGCAGTAAGCCTTTATTAAGTTGGGAGCTAGGCCCTATATAGGCCATAAGGGGGTACAAGGCCCTGTCAGCAGATAGAGGGTGCTGGGCCAGTGATAGGAGGTAACGTAGTGGAGGACAGGTTGCGGTACCAAGGAGGTAAGTTTTCTCTTGCAGATACAACAGCTGCAAGTGGTATCATGTAGCAAGCAGAATACAGTACCTGTGCCCACATGGTGTGTCTCTCCTCCTTCCATGGGTCGAAAACCAAAAGGTGTAGGAAAGGATCCATTCTGCTCGCCAGGGAATTGCGAAGGAGAGATTGTCTCAGTTGAAATTTCCTTGATGACTTTTTATCATCTGTTGATGACATTTTATCATCCATTATAAAACATCTTCAAAGAAAAGAGCGTGAGATGTCTGAACAAATCATCCCTCCTATTTTCCCTCCATCTGTACAGCAGAGCACTGCATTAGCCTTGAAAAAATTAGAGTCTTCAAAGTAGGCTTGCGCTGCCTGAATACAGTACTAATGGAATAAGACTTCGGCTTCTATTTTGTTCGTTTTCGCATAAGAGCCATGATTGGGAGGAACTTCGAAAGTTATTCGTATTGTTCCACTTGAGGTGAAATTCTTGGACTGGCTAGAGACTAGCCAAGGCAAAAGCAATGACATCTAATATCTTCATTAATTAAGAATGAAAGGTGGCAAGTTTGAGAGAAAAAAAAATAAAAAATTTAATGAGGTGAATCAAGTACCTTTAAGTAATGCCAAGTGATGCTGTGTCCTGTAATCAACTCTTTTCATAACTAATCTGTAAAAGGAAATATGGCATCAATAACACCACAAAATGGAGGCATTTTAAGAGGGACTGCCGGGGGCCTTTTGTATTGTTCTGCTTGAGATGAAATTCTTAGACCGGCTAGAAACTAGCCAAGGTGAAAGCATTTACATAGAATGTAATCTAGAATGAAAGGTGAAAAGCTTGAGAAAAAAAAGCAAAATATTGAAATTTGGGATTATTAACACTAACAAAATGGAGGCATGATAGAACACTTCCAGAGACTTTCATTGTGTTTTATAAATGTTGATGCCTCTCACACAATCACTATAAAAAAAAGTAGCAGGCCTCAAGCCATAACTTTACCATGGTTGAAAATGGTTAAGTACGAGTCCAGGGGCCAGATTTACTAAACTGCAGAAAAGGAATAGTAGAGCTGTTGTCAATAGCAACCAGATTCTAACTCTTATTTTCCTATTACATACTCAAAAATGTCAGCTAAAATCTGATTGGATGCTGTGGGCAATATCTCCACTTTTCTTTTCCACAGTTTAGTAAATCTAACCCTTAAACCAGAGGTTCCCAAACTGTGCGCCACGGCTCCCTGGGGTGCCGCGACGCTCTCACCGGGGTGCCGTGGAATGTTTCTATTTTTTATTGTATTCTATTCTATTGTCTTTTTGTCTTAGGGGTTCCTTGAAAAAAAATATGGAGACCCTAAGGGTGCCTCGAACTGAGAAAGTTTGGGAACCACTGCACGAGATTGATTATCGAAAATTGCATGAATTCGCTGATAATCTTCACGATTTTTCCACTAGAGTCCTTAACGGTATCTGCACCATACACTATATGTTTTTCAGGCGATGTTTGCCAGAAAATGTAAAAAAAATCACGCTTGCCCATACACCTGTCGATATTTTTTATTTGTCGTGCGATTTTTGTTAAAAATGTACACATTGGGCTATCCTTCAAACATGGGGCAGAGCTAATGCTCACTGTAGAAAGTAGTCGTAACAAACCTGTGAATCTGTAGAGCATTGTTTACATCAGAGATGGATCAGCGTAGGGAAGGTCGCAGAATTCTCGCTCTTTCTATGTTGATAATGATGCAGTAGAAGGAGAGAAAAAGGAAGGTTCGTCATCGTCGTTGCTGGATGAATGATGATGACGGATGTCCTGATGACTTCCGAAAGATGATGCGACTATCTTGTACCTGTTTCATGTTATACTATGAAAGTAATAACGTCACCTGAAATTTATCGGCGAAGATTTCACGATTATCCTGAAATGACCAAACACTGCGATTTTACATTTTATCGCCTGCTTTGTCCCGATTTAACTCAAACATGTCAAAAGATCAAATAATTGTTCAAAAGGGGTTTTTGGACAATTATTGAATGATCGCCCAAAAACTCGTTACCATACACTTGCGCGATAATTCGCTCAGTCACCCGGTAGTCGCTCTAGTGTTTGGCCAGCTTTAGCTAAGAGCTATTAGCAGTGGGAGAATTCTAGCAGATTATTTACACGGCTGCGGTTGTGGTTTACATGAATTAATCTTTGTTCTCATCTGTAACAATAACTTTGGTATCTTAGAAAATTTGCATCAATGCGCATGCGTAGTAATAGTGCAACGCCGTCTACGTAGAGGTTAGATCTTAAATTCACTAAGCGCGGACCTGTGAATCGATCGTAAGCAATTAAGATCTTAAGTGCTGCGGAAGTTTAAGATCTGAAGGATTTGCATGGAAATGGCGGGGGGAGGCAGGGAGATGAGGGAAAGTGGGCGCGGGCAGACACTTAGGATCGCAAATAAACGCTAATACTTCACTTAAGATCTCAAATGACAGCGCAGAGTTAGGGTTAGACAATGGTGGTCTAACTTTAAGATCCGCCGCTGTTTGCAAGGGGAGTGACTGTTTATGCAGTGGGCTGTAACCTGCTAAGATCTTAACTTAGTGGCGTATATTTGCGATCTTTTCGCAATCGCATCTCTGAATCACCCCCATATTGTTTTGATATTTTTGTATTGTATTTAATTTTTGCTTTATACATGTATTGTATTCCTTCATATTTTTACCCTCTGTTAATTATTGTATTGTATATGCAACTATTGTCTTTGCTATTGCCACTGTATGGCGCTGCGGATACTGTGTGGCGCCTAAATTAATAAATAAACAAATAAATAAACGTTAATAATAATACTGCTATATCAGAAGAGTGAAAATTGTGACAGAAATTGTTGCATGGAAGTTGGTTAATATTAATAGCGCTGAGATTTCTAGGGGTGTGAAAAGGTTGTATAGAATAAAACTGCAAAGGAGTAGAACTAGTGTAAAGGTAAGTTTGCAGGTAATAAAGTGATGAGAGAGGAAGAGGCGAGTTGTTAAGATCAGAGACTGAGCATAGTTTAGAGAATACAAGATCAATACAATTGCCATCTTTATGAATAGACAAATGGAGGATGAAGGGTTATTCATTGGGGATGTTAAAATCACCTAGGATCATGGTAGGTATGGATCAAAGGATAAAAAATGAGGGAGCCATGCAGAAAAGTGTTGTAGAAATTGTTGGCAAGATTCACTGGGGGGATTACAGCTACACGCAGAGGAAAAGGGTTAAAGATGCGCACAGCATGCACTTCAAGGGATGTGAAAGTAAGAGAAGGGTCATTAGGTAGAGCAGTAAATGTGACATCTTGGGAAAGAAGTATTCCAACCCCACCTCCCCGTCTGTCTCCAGGCCTGGAGGCATGAGTAAAAGTGAAGGCCACCATGTAAACGGCAGCAGGTAAGGCAGTGTCAGATAAATAGAGGTAAGCTTGTTACAGACAGAGCATGCATTCCATAGTGCATAATTTATTGTTTTTGAAGGTGGTGGGAGACAGGAGATGTGTTTGGCATTAGCCTGATTTCTGTAGTGTACAGAGTTTGAGTGGTTTGTGTGAGAGATGCGAGGGGGACCAAGATTTGGAGAGATATCACCAGCTAACAGAAGAAGGAGTGAGAGAAAGAGAAGATTATGTGATCTAGATGTTTTATTTGTACCATTAGAGGAAACTACAGATAAACATTTAAGATAAGATAAGAGTTCATGCGAGTTAATTTGGGGATTGCTTAGTAGAGCTGGGCCTATAAGGATACAGGGATATGAATGATGGGTACTAAAAGATGTATAGAAGGGATAAGAAATGTTGTGTAAGGAAATAAGAAATAGTATTGTAAGCATTGTAGGGGGGATGGTATAAGCAAATATAGATGCAAGTTAAATGTGTTAATGATGGTTAATATTATGTGGTTAAAAAAAGATACAACATTAAAAGCATTAATAAGCATTGTTCTTGCAAAGCTCCAAGTAGTGTTTCCAGTCAATACACAGAGTTTCTGCATGGTGCAGAGTTTGGAGAATCACAGGCCAGGTGTTGATGTTGTCCTTGGGCCGTATTCAGTCTGCCATCGGCTATCGGGCCGCAAATAACCGCAACTAAGTGGCAGGTCAGAGCAGGTTACACCCACCAGAAAAAACAGTCACTCCCCTCGCAACCCCCGGCCGGACCTAAACTTCCACCTGCATTGACTTGCCCTATCTGGCCGCACTCACTTCCAGCCTTATGTATATTAGTTGCGTATGTTTAAGGCCCTAACTCTGTAAGCGCGCCCACTTTCCCTCATCTCAATGCCTCCCCCCACCCATTTCTATGCAAATCCTTCGGTCCCTATAATTCCGCTGCACTTAGGGCCCTTTAGCCATTTCCAACCTTAACCTGAACGTAGACGGCGTATCACTATTACTACGCATGCACAGTTGATGCAAAACCGATCCGATCCTAAATATACACACGGAACTATTGTTAGAAACGGACCTCTCAATATGGCCCCTTAAGTGGGTGGGTTCTAAGTAGAATGTTTCCTCCTGTTCTCCTCTTGTTCAATGCTTTTAGTTTCATATGATGTTAAGTACTTGGTTTTAGTATCTTACAGAGATTATTCTCCACTGTGCTGCACTTAGGTAACATCCCTCTCTCCCTATATTATGGCTTGACGTGCACATTTTTCTAGACTTTTATTGTTCCTCCAGTCACTGCAACATATAAAGGGTGGAATTCCACCTAGAAAAATAATATTGGTGCACCTATCAGCGCTAGAAGTACCCCTGGGGTGTCGGTGTTGTAAACCACCTCTCTCCTATTAAGTCAAATAACAGTAGCACAATGTTACTAGATCACAAAATAGAGTCCAAAAAGTTCATAAATACATTTAAATGTGGGAATCCTCAATAATGGAGGGGACAACACATGGAGGGGACAAGTTTAATCATAAAAAATCGGGGGATGGATAACGGACTGCGCTGCTGTAAGAATCCCAGGGTAACAGTTGCACCGTGCCGCATCCAGCTGGGTAGCTTCTTCCAATGGTGGGTGTGGACTGTCTCTGCTGCTGTGTGTCTTGACACGTTTTGGCCTGGATTCGCCCTTTCTCAAAAGACAATGCAGCCATCCGAATGATCTTGGGTTATATAGAGGGAGAGGGTTCCTGTTCAACCATACTATAGGTGGACCTATCACCAACACCCAGTTCTCCATCTACCTAGGGGGTGGGTGTGAGCTGACCCCTTATTAACCCTTAGTGGTACTATTCATCCATATTATAAGCACAATGTAAATGGTATAAAAACTATAACACTTAATTGGAGATTACACATTCAAAGGTACATTTTAAAAAGATCACGTTTGATAAGAAGTGGAATTAAATATTGACAATAAATTACAATTCTTTTTTTTGCATGTAGTGACTTTTAGTTCCATAAGCGGCAGCATGCCAAGTGTTAATGGCATGCTGCGCCATGAATTATGTGTCTGCACAAAATGTTAAACCAATCTTTAAAACTGTGGCCCCCAATATAGTATCAACTTTTTGTATTATGTACAAAAATAATGTGCCCAATATAGTGTCTGTACTATATTCAAAATTAATGTGCCCAATATACTTTCCCTAATATCTACATTATTAATGAATATAAAAGTTTTGCAAACATTAATAATGAATTAATAATATTAATACTCATATTTCTGAAGTCTTCTCTCTTACGATGTCTTTCTTGAAGCCATCCTGAGGTTTAGTGCTTGATCTTCATCTGTTTTCACTTGAGGTCCTGGAGGCCAGTCCATCTTCTCACTGCAAATGACATATGACTCACATTTGGTCCCCTATTTATACCCTCTGATGGACCCTCTGCATGCCCAGTACCATTATCTCCACAATGGAGCACAGACGACTGATGCTGCACTCAGCTGGTGCCTAATAGCCATGACTCTCCAGCTCTGATTGACTGTGCAGTGTTTAAGCCCCCAGCAGGGAGAACTCTCCCTTGCTGGTGATATTGTCTGCCCTAGTCCTTGTTTGGCTAATGTGCTTCAGTCATTACTGTATCTCTTTGCCTTGATATCTCTAGTCTCCCTGGTCAGTGCATTACTCACTGGAATTGCTCCAGCAGGGCTCTTGCTTGATCTTGTCCTGCCTCAGTCTTGTCTGCCTGCTGCTGTTTATGTTCATCTACATCCTGGTATTCTTGTTACTTTGTCCTTGTATACCTACCTGAACCCTGTTACATTGTATCTGTATACCTGCCTGGACCTTGCTACCTTGTATCTGTATACTGCATGAACCTTGTTACCTTGTATTTGTGTACCTGCCTGGATCCCTGTTACCTTGATCCTGGATATCTGCCTGGATCTGGTGTCCTTGTTTGTCTGTGTTACGGTACTGGTATCCTGCTTCCCAGGATGCGGAGTCTAACTGGGGCCTGATCTTTGATAGAGCCCCTGATGGTGAGGATAGTTTGGGCTGCAGGACACCCAGCAGGTTACGGCCCCTGGTAGGCAGTAACCAGTACGCAGAACAGTATCCAGAGATGAGGTACCTCTTGGAGGGCAGTAAACCAGATACAGGTAAGTACCAATACAGGACAGGAGTGCAGAAGGAGAACCTAAGAGTGGGGTGCACAGTAATAACCAGATAGACTGGAGTGCAGAGGGAGTGGCACAGAATATAACAATAAACTGGCGTGCAGATGGAGTAGCACAGTAATAACAGGATAGACGGGAGTACAGGCAGTAAACACTAGACAACAGCACAGAGGGAAGCATCTCCAAAGAGACAGATACCAACAAGGGATTAACACACACAGGTGCAAACACGCAGCACACAATAGGATCCACTTACACAGAACAGGAGGAGATAGAGAGGCAAGGCAACAGGGTAGCATGACAAGCAGGGAGAACAGAGAAGGGATCAGGAGCAGAGGCACTAAAGAATGCTAGAGAACAAGAGGGCAGAAGCTAGCAGACGGACCTAAAGGACGCTATAACCGGCACCGCCGCAGCGGCGATGCTGGAATTATAAAGGGAGACACCACCAATGAGGAGAGCGGGAAAATCCCACCCAATCAAATAGGCTGGCATCTAGGTCACTAGGCAACTACCTGGATGCCAGTGTGACCAAGAGCAGGCATGTAATCAAAAGGATTTATATGCCGCTGCGAGCCATGTGGTCCTGTCTTCAGCCCTGTCCAGTTTGTCAGTCCTTGTCCCTGTGGTACTTGCTCATTCCCTGTCCTGTTGTGATGTCTGAATCCCAAACCATCCTTGCTACACTGGGAGTTGCCACGGAGAGCCATCTAGTGCCTGCCACACTAGCCTATCCCCATCATCAGCTCTAGGGAAAACAAGACCCAAGTTAGACTTGGCGCCCGGGTGAACACTCTCTAATTTTTGTACATTTGTAGAGGCAAATGTGAGCTTTAGTGAAACATTCCCACTTTCACAGCTAAGTTGCTTGGATCATTTGCAGTGCAAATTGTCAAAATCTGTATGGCTATAACTCTCTAATTTCTTCTGAGGCTCAGGATCTTGGAGTGCTGGTCAGATCATTAAATTTGCTTATTACAGTAACATAATCGTGTGCAAAATCAAATGATATTTGAGATTGGTCTTAGCAGGTCAACCTTCCCAGGGGAGCTCATCCTTGTCCTGTCAGACTGGAACCCCACAGTTTTTTCAGTAACACTGCGAAGATGGTGGGTGGACTAATGATGAGTACAGGGGGTGGTTGCCAGGACCCTAAAGCCTCTGGGTTTCATATTAACTGCACCACCTATAGTTAGGCCCAGGATGTTATGCTGCAATCTATGAACTTATTGTGCTCTTTATGACATCAATTGTATGTTTTCTGCAAGCTTGATTGGTGAAAAAAGATTTTAAAAATCTGGAAAGCCGTTTTTTATTTGATATCTCTATTTAATGTAATTTAATTCATTATGGCAAATTAATGTATAAAGATCATTTAGTTGTTGATTGATATATTGATACACTAAATGCCTTTTTTCGAACTTTAATAATTGTGCATATTAATGATACCTCTAAAACTGGTTATACCCTGGCAGTGTGCTAACGATATAATATTGAAACATGATTTAAGTAACAATTTAAAGTGCTGATTAGGCAAAAAGACACTTGTACACACTGCAGCCAGATCTGTATAAAAACTGTCCCCATAATCCACTGCTGCAACATCATACATGCTCACTAAGGCTGGACTACTGCAGGATGAGAATTGATATACTGGAGGTCTAAACAGCATACAAATGGAAAATTGACATTGGGTCATCGCTGATCGCAAAAACAGCATTGTGAAATGGTGCACACTGGTAAGATCTGGCAGAGCTATCTGATGGTTAACAGGTGATCACTCTGCCAGTGGAGGGATTCTTTTACACATAATGATGTCAGATGCATTGATCTTATATTCTATAAACTATGCTCAGTTTCTAATCTTAACAACTCTCCTCTTTCTCTTCCAGACTATCACCTTATCATGTGCAAACTTTTATTATTATTATTATTATTATTATTTTTTTTATAAGGCACCACAAGGTGCCCGCAGTGCCATACAGAATACAACAAAATATAGCACAGACATACAAGGTAAGGATGGATAGCATAGTACATAATAAAATACAATATAAATATAAAAATACCACAAAAATACAATAAAGTGAAGCAAACACATTACGCAATGGCAAAATGCGAGGTGTCAAGCTTGGCAGAACAGGGAGGAGGGGATAGAACACAGTGAGAGGTTGAGAGGGAGCCACCAGGTGGGGATGGGGTAAAAGGGTAGGAGAAGAGCACAAGAGGGTACAAAGTGAGGTGGGGGTGGAGGAGGGAACAACACTAGGATGGAGGGCCCTGCTCACGTGAGCTAACACACTAAGTTGGAGGGATAAACTTACAGAAGACATAAGGAGGGGGAAGGAAGTGGACTGCTGGTGAAAGCAGAGGAGAGGGGGAAGGAAGGAAAAGAATGGATAGATGTAGGATGCAGTAAGGATGTTAAGTGGAAGAAGGGTAGGATAGCCTGAACAGGTGTGTATTGAGCGAGCGCTTGAAAACCTGCAGTGTGGGGGACAGTCTGACTGAAGAAGGGAGACCATTCCAGTGCAGAGGTGCAGCAAGGGAGAAGTAAGGAGGCCAGACAGCGCTGGTTAGCAGAACGGAAAGTATGGGAAAAGGTGTGCATGTTGATGAGGGAAGAGGGGTAGGGAGAAGTGGATGAGGAGATGGCCTTAAAGGTGAGGGTAAAGAGTTTAAAGAGAGGTCTGAAGTGGACAGAAAGTCAGTGGAGGGTTTGACATAAAGGAGAGGCCGAGGTAGAGCAGATGAGAGGAAGATGAGCATGGAAGCAGCATTGAGTATAGATTGAAGGGGGCCAAGACGGGTGAGCAGGAGCGGAGGAGGTTACAGTAGTCGAGGCGTGATATGACTAGAGAGTGGATGAGGGTTTTAGTAGCTTCATTGGTGTGGAAGGGACGGTTGCGTGCAATGTTGTGTAGATGGAAACGACAAGAATGAGCGAGGGCACGGATGTGTGATAGAAAGGAAAGTGAGGAGTCAGGGATGATACCTAGGCAGCAAACTTTAGGGGATGAGGAGACTGAGGTATCACCAATGGTTATGGTGATGGAGGAGGGGGAGGAAATACTAGGAGGAGGAAAAACAATAATTTCTGTTTTGTCCATATTCAGCTTGAGGAAGCGTTTGGCCATCTATGTGGATAGGCCAAGGTGCAGTCAGAGAGACAGGAGGAAAACCAGAAGAGGATGGTCAACGTTGTCAAAAGCAGCTGACAGATCAAGAAGGATGAGGATGGAGTAGTGGCCCTTGGATTTAGCAGATAAAAGATCATTGGTCACTTTGGTAAGGGAATTCGCAGTGGAATGGAGGGGCCGGAAACCAGATAGGAGGGGGTCCAGGAGAAAGTTGGTAATAAGGTAGCTCATGAGACGTTGGTAGAATCAGCAGGGGCATGCTTAAAAGAGGAATTGAAGATACCAGATGAGAGGGAAAGGTTGAAAAGGTGGTCTAGATGGGAGCAGGCAGTGGATGACTAGATGGGAGCAGCCACTAGTTCTACTCCGTTGTTGTTCAATGCCACTAACCTTTCTCACACAAATAGAAATTTTAAGTCTCTTCTCATACAAATGTTGCAATCCATAGCCATTGCTTTTATGGATCCACCTCCCGTGTTCTTTCTCTCAGTTGGATTATCACAAGGATCAGTGAACCCACTGTCTGGAATAGCCTTTCTTGCCCAATAAGACTATTCTCTACTCTCAGTCCTTTGAAGCGCTCCCTTAAAATTTACCTCTTCAGAAAGGCTTTCTAAATTCCTCTACCTACTTCTTATCATTTAGTAATCGAATAAACACAATATGAGGGCTCACACACACCGTCCAGCAGCCTACTGGTATAACAATGTCCACCCAGTACCAAGAAGTCAATAATGAAAAAAAGTGAATTTATATAGTGGGAACTTGGGTATAAACTTGAAAATCACACAAAAAAAATCATTCAGTGGATGCAAATGAGTGTAGAAATGAAGGAGAATATATATACTGCAAAAAATACCAAAAAAGAACATATATATAAAAAAATGTTCAATATCATAAATATCAAAAATGGAAATAAAGGAGATATTCAGCTTACAGTTCTGTAGTTATAAGTGAAGTGTCTAGTGCCCAAGAATGGGAACAAAATTGCCGAATGAGTTGAACTGTGAAAAAAAACTTTAAAAGGTCTGTTTTTTCTCTTTCACTTGCCGGATTATACTCAGCATGAACTTGGTGTGTTCATTCATGCATACTGCATTGTATCTTGCTCATATTTATTACTACATTTACTGGTTGTATATTTTTCTGACTTGAAGATATTTTTTGCCCTGTTCAGAAAGTTACATCCGTTGATACATTTGTTAATTGGAAACAATTTGTATGGAAAGAATCATTTATTGTTACATTTACTTTGAAAAAAGATAGGGCATTTTTAGAGACGTGCGTATTTTTATGATCAGTTAAACTGCGCAAGCCCAGAACCCAAATATACACACAACTGATTCACATACATGGACGTTTGACTTAGGACTGATGCACGCATCTTCACGTAATGAGAACCGCATGCGTTGGCTAGAGGGGCAAGACTCTTAATGCAAATGAGCTGCACACGGACTACTAATGTACAGTATGAGCGTGCCAACAGAGATAGGACTGATTAACAGGTAGAAATGCTTTGTGGAAAGTAACATATGCATTGGAGAAATTAAGGTAGCACTCGACCATTAGTAAGTTGAAGAACCATATTGTTTGCTGTGAGGCCATGCGTCTTCTCTTACTTAGTTCAGCCCACACCTGCTACGTGTTTTAATCAATGGATATGTATTTATAAATTAAACAAATAAAAGCACCTTTTTTAAATCTTATGCTGATATCACATTTTGTGCAAGACTTAAACCATGTAAGATTTTTATTGTCTTAATTACCTTAATTTTTGATAACAAACACAATTACATTTACATCTATATAACTTTAGTAATTGTTTTGTTTTTTATTTTTTTGAATTATTGTTTTGTAAATGTTTTATATCTATATGTAGTGGATCATTTTTTTTATAACTTTATGCAGTCATGTTTATTTTTATTTCTTGCTTTAATTTTAATGGTTATTTATTATTACATATGTTAATGACAGTGCTTGCTGTTTTTTAGAAATAAAATGTATTTTACTTTTACAGAGCCTAATCAGTGCGTTTAGTTATGTATCTTTGAATCATAAGCAATTTTAAGCACCATTACACATGACTGATTCACATCTAATTATACGCAAGATAGACTTATGGGGTATAGACTGGGTTCTTTCTTTTCTGTGAATCGGTATTGCAAATTTTTCATGGGCGTATATTTAGGTAAGTTTGCAATTTTACTCTTAACTGTGAATTAGGTCCATACTCATTACTCCTTTTTTCTGTATATTGTTGACCCAAAAGTTGTACATATGAAAATATTGATTTTTATAAGTAAGAGGCATAATTGTTGTAAAGTGCAAAGTTATATTAAAACCTGTTAGTTAATAATAAATAAATGTTACATATATTTTCTCAAGAATATTCAGTTATAATTTAAAAAGAAAGAAAAGTGAATTGTTGTATTTTTTATTGAAGATCTAAATAATAAACAACAAAAAGTTTTAAAAACTAAATTTTATTCAATGTAAAATATGAGATTACAGGTGGCATGTTCCATGTGTACATGGTCAAAGTTATAAATAAGAACTTTTTTTTTACTGACTTTACTGCATTTGACTGCATCATCCTTTATAATGTAAATTATTTAAAAGCCAGTTATTATTCCATAAGAGATGTTACTAGGCAACCATTACACTAGTCTATGGAGTACCAATTATGTGTGAATTTACTGCATTCTTACATAATATAAGCCTAGTAAAACATGTAAGAGAGTACATGGCATTGGGAAATTTGAAAAGCCAGCTCAATGTAAATGAGAACTATGAATATTTATCATTCAATATAATTATTTAGATGAAATGCATGTAGCATTTGGTTGGTTTGCTGATTAACTTTTCTTTTTTTTACTTTCTATTATTTTATTACTTATTTTTTCAACCAATATAAATTACATTATTCAAAAAGACAAATAAAGGCTAAAAGCTTTAAATATGTAGCTTGAAGCAGAGAAAGAAGAGGGAGAAATGATAGAAGCTTTCAAAAACAGGTTTATCCAGGTTCAGGAGTGACAGGAGTACTAGAGGTTGTGCACTGACAGAAGAGGGTAGGAAACTTAGAAGAAACGTGAGTAAGAGTGGTAAAAAATAGAGTTGAGCACCTCCCCCTGTGTTTTGGTTTTGGATTTAAATCTTTGTTGTGTTTTGGTTTTGACAAAACCACCCTGAAAAGTCTTGGTTTTGGATCTGTATATATTTTTTTTTTTAATTGCTAAAAACAGCTAATATCTGAACTTTGTATGTATTTTTTGCTCCTATAGTATTATTAACATCAATAACATTCATTTCCAGTCAAATTGGGCCACCTCACAATATTGTTTTCATCTGTATTGGTAAAAGGTTGCAGCGGCTAAACTAAGTGACAGAGCAGCAGCACAGATGCTGGGCAGTGTTAAAGAATATAGTACATATAGTAAATATATTTACAAAGCATATTAAATACATTAAAAAAGTCACCCAAAAGCCAGATCTACGCATACACACTTTGCCATATACGCATTACACAGTAAATTCAGGCAAAAACATCTGAATCTACACTAGATACACAGAAAAAGACGAAAACCATATTACATGCATTGAAAATGTACCACAAAACATCTGGACACACTACTTTGCCCCCATTCATGCTGACACTGCTTGTGGCCATCATGTGTCTCCAGCCCCTCCAGTACTCCCATCATGTGTCTCCAGCCTCCCCCCAGTACTGCCATCATATGCCACCAGCTCCCCCAGTACTCCTATCATGCGTCTCCAGTCCCCCACGGTACTCCTGTAATGTGCCACCACCACCACAGTACTCCCATCATGCGTCTCTAGACCCCCACAGTACTCCCATCATGCGTCTCTAGACCCCCACAGTACTCCCATCATGCGTCTCTAGACCCCCACAGTACTCCCATCATGCGTCTCTAGACCCCCACAGTACTCCCATCATGCGTCTCTAGACCCCCACAGTACTCCCATCATGCGTCTCTAGACCCCCACAGTACTCCCATCATGCGTCTCCAGACCCCCACAGTACTCCTATCATGCATCTCCAGCTCCCTCACTGTACTCCCATCATGTGTCTCTAGCCCCCCAGTACTCCCATATTGTGCCACCAGCCCCCCCATCATATTATTTTTTAAACATACCTGAGTCTTCCTCCGTGGCGCTCTCCTCCTCTGGCAGGCAGCTCATACAGGAAGTTCCTTTATGAATGTCTGAGGCAGTTACACAGAGCAGCTGACATTAGCCGCTCCATGCAACTGCTGCGGCAGCTCATGCAGAAACCTCCTATATGAGCTACCTTCTGGTCTCAAGAGCATGTGGGTGATGTCTGTGCCGTTAGAAGGGGATAGCAGGGGGAGGGGAGCGCCTCTCTGGCTTGGCGCCCCCCTGCCACGCTTACCCCGCTGACCAGGTTCCGCCGGCCCTGAGTGTGTGTGTATATATGGCAGTGTGTGTGTATATATGGCAGTGTGTGTGTGTATATATGGCAGTGTATGTGTGTGTGTGTGAGTGTGTGTGTATATGGCAGTGTGTATGTGTGTGTGTATATATGGCAGTGTATGTGTGTGTGTGTGAGTGTGTGTATATGGCAGTGTGTTTGCATGTGTTTAAATCTGGCTTTTGTGGGACAATTTTAATACATCTTATATGGTCTCCAGCTTCTTCAATACTTTATCCACAACTGGTAATATCATCATAGGAACATATTGTATTTGAGTAATAGGTATAAATATAATAGAAGCTGTGTTTTTTTTGTTACACAGTATAAAGGATTGTACATTTAAGTTTAAGTATTATACTGTATGTATTTATGCTTTATATGCATTTAGATCTAAGATATTACTTGTACATACAGCATGATATATTTTATTAAATTTAGTATATTTTATTTAATTAAATGTTATTATTTCTAAAGAGGTTTTAGCATAAAATTAGATTAACAAATCCACAAAACCACATGATAACTTGTCAGTGGCTGGTATAATTCACTCGCCAGTTCAGTGACTTGTCTCATCACCATGCCTCCCCTCCCCCTCCCCCCGGTCACACAGACATAAGCTGGATTGTTTACATGTTATGTATTAGTGTGGCCAGTGTCTTCCAGCTGAGCTGCACTCTACAGAGCTAGAGATTTACTGAGGCATGTCTGCAGCCTCAGCACTCCGCAATGGCTGATCATGGGAGGAGTTGCTATAGCAAAGCTTATGCAGCAGCTCCAAATATGGCTATTTTATGAGTACAGCCCCTTCCTTTCCTCTTTCCCCTTTCAGGTAAATTAAGTTATATTAAAGAAATGTTTAACCCTCCATGCAGCCTTAATCACACACTCACAGGGGTGTATCTATGGGTCCAGCGCCCCTCGCAAAGTAAGGGACTGGCA
This sequence comes from Limnodynastes dumerilii, assembly GCA_011038615.1. Taxonomy (NCBI): domain Eukaryota; kingdom Metazoa; phylum Chordata; class Amphibia; order Anura; family Limnodynastidae; genus Limnodynastes; species Limnodynastes dumerilii. The sequence continues at coordinate 72,973 of WWET01005272.1, forward strand.
CCAACTCCCCCCCCACACACACACACACACATTTTTTTTCTGAATACTTTTATTTATTTGTATATTTGCAAATAAATGAAAAAATTCCCATCATATACCTCCAGCACCTCCCCCCCAGTACTCCCATCAAGTGCCTCCAGCCCCCTCCCCCATTACTCCCATCATATGCCTCCAGCACCTCTCCCCCAGTACTCCCATCATGTGCCTTCAGCGCCCTATCCCATTACTCCCATCATATGCCTCCAGCATCTCCCACCCCAGTACTCCCATCATGTGATTTCAGGATCCCATCCCCATTCCCCAGTACTCCCATCATATGTGCCTCCAGCCCCATCCCCCAGTACTCCCATGGATAGTAATTAATTGTGTCTCTCCTGTTTCCTCTTGTATGTTATGGATGCCTATGAGAAAGATCATTTCAAACGAAAGTAGGACTATATAAATTACGCTTTTTAGGATTCTTTGGAGGACTATTTTTTTTTTATCTATTTATTTTTAAGAAACCTTTTTAGGAGACCTTTTGGACAGTTTAAAGAGACTTTTTTTTTGTTTTTTGTTTTTTTTTAAGAGATACATCTAGTTATTAGATGGTATATCTCTAGACACCACTTGTATGCAATTCATATATTGAACATTATTTCATGAGTTATAGCTAATGGAACTTGTAGGATTGTAGTATTCAGACTTCCGTTTACAAACGTGAACGCAAATATACGCACACACGTAGCAAGGAACACCCACCAAAGTGGCCCAGTCAACCCCTTGCTAACTTGGCTGACTTCAGTACTAATTCTTTTACTGTTTAGGTACTTTCTAAGTACTTGGCAGCAGGGCCATCTTTTCCACTGGGCAGTTTGGGCTAGTGCCCAAGGGCCCCCACACATCAAGAGGCCCCTCAGCAAAGCCCAGAACTAGCCCAAACTGCCCAGTGGAAAAAAAACATCCCTGTCTATTGTCTCTCCCCTCCTGCAGCTTCTGTTTAGATCATTCTGTTCAGTGTTTCCAACTCTGAAAAATAAAACAAGCAAATGTGACGTTAAAAACAAGTCCAAAACAAGCCCAACCCAATCAGAAAAAGCCCAAAAACAAGCCCAACACACACACACGCATGGGAATGTGCACACATATGTGTGTGTATGTATATATATATATATATATATATATATACATATATACACATACTTCAATAAGACTGGATCCATTTATTAATGTACTTATTTTACACTTTTTTTGGATTAATATGATCCCATGTCTTGCGTGATGGAGGCTGGATATTTAAAAGGGCACCCAACGAAGGCTGGACATAAGGGTCAGACAATGGAGGCTGAACATAAGGGGCAGACATGGAGGCTGGACATAAGTGGCAGGCATAGAGGCTGGAGATAAGGGGCAGACATGGTGGCTGGATATAAGGGGCAGACTGGGGGGGCTGGAGACACATGATGGGGAATACTGGGGCTAATTTTAAGCTGATAATTTTGTATGGCCCTCGAATGAATTTTTAAATATCCAAATGGCCCTTGGCAGAAAAAAGGTTCCCATCATGGATTCTCAGTTTCGGCTTCAGGTACGCTAACAGTGCATGTTTTCCAGGTCTCATCATAATCACAAGTGGTGGCTCAGTGAGTATCACTTGTGTCTCACAGTGCTGAGGTCATGCGTTTGATTCCCTGACTAGGCCTTATCTGAGTGCAGTTTGTCTGTTCTCCCCATGTCTGTGTGGTTTCCTTCAACACTCCAAAAACAATGCTGGTAGGTTAATTGCCTACTGAATAAACTAGCCCTATTCTGTCTGTCTGTCTGTCTATCTATCTTTCTATCTATCTATCTATCTATATATCTATCTATCTATCTATCTATCTATCTATCTATCTATCTATCTATCTATCTATCTATCTTAGGGAACTTAGACTGTAGCTCCAAAGCTTCTCTGTAAAGTGCTATGTAATCGGATAGTGCTTTATAAAAACCTGTAGCTAAATAATATAGGACCTGATTCAGATTTAAGAAGGTGCTTAAAGTAAGAGAGGAAAGTTAATCCTGGGCTAAACCATGTTGATTTCAGGGGAAATCACGTTAGTTGTATTCTTTGCATGCAGGGGTATATCTTGCTTACTGCACACAGGTACTGACCATCTTTATTATCACACTGTTATTTAGACTTGGGCTGGGAAACACCTCCTCTCAACTCTAATGCTGTTAACAACAGATGAAATATGACTCCCCTGCAATCAACATGGTTTAGCCCAGAAGTAACTTTCCTCTTTTATTTTAAGCTCCTTCTTAAGTCTGAATCAGGCCCATAATGAGTACCACTTGTGGATCTTTTCACATGTGTCAGTCTCTCATGTGTCACACCTGTGCTCCAGCCAGAAGGACCTGGAAAACATGCACTGTTAATGGTATTTGAGGACATTGTTGAGAACCCCTGCTCTAAACCAATAGTAAAATTATAAAATAAGATTTAAAAAAAGAAATCAGTGGGAAAATCCCCACACATTGATTCTCATTGATATTTCCTTGATAGCCACCAAGATGGGGATACAATTTAAACATAGCATTGACCATTAGAATAGATTACTTCTATTTGAGAATCATATTTTATTCTATTGGATGGGATTGAATTTCTCATTCTTATGCTAAGCATAAACCAATACTAAAAGCGATGACTTGTCTCCTTTGAATTATGAAACTTGGTTTTGCAAACATTCATTTAACATAGAATGGCTGTCATTTGTTTGTTTCTGCACAATGAAGATGAATGGTTGTTCTCCACAAGCCCGTCTCATTCAAGAATTTTAAATGTATCTTTGAATCTAAGTCACATGAGAAATAATCACAGACTATTGAAATTGTTGTAGCTTTGAAGATTAAGCTTGCTATGATATATATATGGCATGCCTAGATGGAAGCTGCATACATATAAAGCAGAGAGCTCAATACTCAAAACACATACTTTAAACATTGGTTGCAATCTTGGCTAAAAAGTCTGGCTTTCGAAAAAGGGATATTTGAAAGTTACTTTTCGAAAGTCCCTTTTTCCGATACTTACACTTTTTGAAAACATTTTTATGAATGGGTGAGTATGCCATTCGGCATACTTACCCATTCATTTTCGGAAAGAAGAGATCACTCCGCCGCACCTCTGCCGCCGCTCTCCGGACCGAGGGGACAGGTGAGTCAACTCTTTCTGCGGGGTTTGGGTCAGGCTGTAGGGGGGGAAGGTTATGGTCAGGCTGCTGGGGAGGGAGGGTTAGGGTTAGGCTGCGGGAGATGGTTGGTTAGGGTCAGGCTGCCAGGAAGGAGGGTTAGGGGAGGGTTAGGGTTAGGGGAGTGAGAAAGGAGGGTTAGGGTAAGACTTAGGGGAAGTAGTGGGGGACATTTTTTTTTTACACTTTTTGGAGCACCGAAAGCTCGGTGGTTATGGCAAAGTTGTTCAGACATTCTGAAGACATGAAAGTCTAATCATGAAGATCTTGACCACACAAAGCTTATTCTATGTATGATCCTTGAGGCATATGCAATCGAAATCCCAGCCAGTTTGCAACTAGCTGGGGAGGAATGGCCGATTCGAAAATCGGCCATTCGGACCGAAGCCCCACACCCTTTAAACATATCTGTCAAAATGGGTTACATACCTATTTAAAAACAACAATGTGTACCAATATTGGAAGCATGGTTTTCTGAGAGGGAGGTGATTGGATTATTAAAGGGTCATGTATGGCACTAATCCCTGCTCTTCTACATGCAAATTATGTATCCGCCAGCAGGGACCCTACCCTAAGCCAAGCCCTTGCTAGGAAAAGCTACGTAGATAACGTAAAAAATGTACTACACATGCGCAGTAGGAAAAAAGGCTAAACACCGGACGTATATGTTATACGTCCGGTAGTCTGCATACAGCCCCTAGAGATTCCTAAGAAGCTAGGGGTGTGGTTAGCATTTTTCTTTAGTATTTGTGAATCATTCTTACTTATCTTTGCGTGCGTAAATTAAGGAACGTTCCTAAATTTTTCTTAAGTGTGAATCAGGTCCTTGATGCCCAGTACTATATTACTGCAGACTTCCTTACATATTGTAAGGAATTCTGTGACCAACCTGATTATGAATATAGTCCATACTTTCCAATAGAGGGACTGAGAGAAGCTATGGCACCAGACACTGATTTCCTAATAGTCATGTGAGACGTACCAAGGGGAACCACTAGCTGGGGTGGTCATACCTGGTGACAGGGGCTTTGGCTGACGACAGTACTGGGTCACAGAGATCAACTTTCGGCTGTCCCTACTTCGTAATGCAGCCTTCGCAGCGGGGACTCCAAACGAGGTAGAGAGAGGGATCCAAACGGCAGTCATAAGAAAATTGCAAGATAAATCAGCAGGAGAAACGCAGGTGACTTAAAGCTATAAATTACAGCCAGGTCTAGTGCTGGCAGCACCAAATTAGGAGAAGCAGGAGAAGGTAAACAACTACATGCCGTCATTCATAGTGTGTCAGTAATATCATAATTGTGTTCATGACTGTCATAGGAACATTAAGATATAATGTAAGTATAAAGGATTCAAATTCACAGAATAAAATGTACTTAAAAAAGGAGTACAGTCTGAAGGCCCATCTGATATGACTGGATTTCTGTTATGTACCGGCTTAGCTTTACCACTTGAGGACAATTAATTAATGTTCTTCTAACTTTATTTTTTTACAATTTCCTTGTTATGGCTATTATGTATGACGGTTTTCAAGTGGAAATAGAAAGCTACAGCACTCTGCTATAACTGCTAACTGCTCAAAAAGGAGATTTATGGCATTTTAAATTCCATTAACAGAAATATAAAATACATAAAATCACATGATAATCACACCCTTCATATAGAATAGTGGTGCTTGAGACAGTCTGTCACTTGATCACTTCTGCTGTCATTTACTGTTGTTCAGCACCATTACTGTCTATTACTGTCTATTAAAGATTACAATAAATATGAACTTGTGTGCTAGTCATTTTACTATAGTAGGCCCTTTGTTTTGTATTAGCTGCATTACATTATTTGACAGATTCATTTGCAACCTTTGCTTGCACCAAGCATATTAATAAATGAACTTTATTATTAATTAAAACTGCTATTGTAACAAAAGGTTATAGAATTTACCTGAGGGGGGATAAATCCCAAAGTTTAGGCAACATGGCAAGATTGGTAGAAAATTTGTGGTGTTTTGAAACTGATTCAAAAAAGTAATAATGGAGAATGAGGGCTGATCACAGGAGGGAGGAGAGGGCTATACAAAAAATAAAAGATGAGGAGTCTCCTCTTCTCATCAGGATCCAGAAGGAGAAAACCAGGAGCTGCAAGAATAATTTGCTCATCCTTCCTGGTTATTAACCAGGTTGTTTGGACACAGATACAGTTAGCGGATAGACCGGTGCTTAGTAAGTTTTATCTATGTTGTACATATTGTTTATAAAGTGGAATGTTAAGATGAGGACCAGAATTTGGTTATCTTACCTAGATAGTATGGAGGTGTTGCCAGCCTTCCAATGCTTTTGTCATTTTGGTCATAGTTGGCATAATGTTTAGCCCATAGAGGTTATGTGGGTTTTCAGGCAATTGCATGCCCAAATATGGAACAGAGGATCGAGTTTATAATGAAATAAAATATATATATTGATTTGTTAATCAATCCTTTATATGACAGATTGCCATGTGGTTATACATCATGATATTTGGTAGATTCGTTCCTCCTTCATTTCTAGTGCGCTGGATAATTCTCAGGCTAATCTTAGCTTTTTCTTCCAAATGTGAAACACTCAATTGACTAAGCATTCATCACGGGTAGAAAGAACTAGGGGTAACTTGTAAGGGATATAATAATTTAGGAAAAAAGATCATTTTAATAATATTTATCTTACCTAGATAGTATGTAGGTGTTGCCAGCCTTCCAATGCTTTTGTCATTTTGGTCATAGTTGGCATAATGTTTAGCCCATAGAGGTTATGTGGGTTTTCAGGCAATTGCATGCCCAAATATGGAACAGAGGATCGAGTTTATAATGAAATAAAAAATGCGACCATATTGTTGTATCTTATCAGTTATAAGAAGCAAAGGTAGTGCTGGATTTCTTAAGAATAAAATTAATTCATCTGCAAATGCAAAGATCTTTAATTCTCTAGAACCCTTCAATGTGGTCCAGTTTAGTAAAATACGCAAAAGGGGGTCCAAGGCCAAATTAAACAAGAGAGGTGATAAAGAGCAACCCTGCCTTTTGCCTCTAATCATAGAAATGGAGGAGGGTGTTTTAAGTTAAACAAAGAAAAATAGTACTTATATGTAGTATGTAGTATATGTAGTATGCATATATTTGATAATATTTATTCACATAAAAAACACATAGAAAGCTTTTAAAGTTAATTAGTAACAGCAACACAATGGGACCACGAGACACCAGGAGACAGCTTCACAGTAGTTTTGTGGAACACAGCAGAAAAATTGTTAAGAACAAAAGACTTCATTTTCTATTTAGACTTTTTAGGAATGAATGAATTAATACTGTATTAATTCTTTTTATTTTGTTTTTTAACAACTTCTTAATTGTTAGAAAATTTGTATCTATGTATGTCTAAAATTTCCCCCAATTCATTTTATTTTATTTAAATCTATTGTAATCTACTTTATATCATTTTAAAGCTTAAACAAGCACTCTTCCTGTTGCAACACCACCTTCTGATGAAACCAGTGTACTGGATAAATGTGTCATGGCAACTCTGGTCTCCCCCTATATTATTCAATATTTCCTTTTGTAGGACACTGAGGCGCTATTACAGAGCTTTGCCACCGATTTCACTATAAACAACTGAAGAACCGGGTTGGTATTAAGAACATTTGAACTTCTAAAGCGACTATCTGAAGCCAAGGCTGTTTTCTACTTCAGAAGGTGGGCTGTTAGTCAGTCTGCCTGTATTTAACACCCGGCTCTGTCGCATAGCAGGCAATTACTATCTGACTGGATTACACTTCTATTCATTCTCAAGAATCTCTAGCCTTCTTGCTGAAGCTTTCTTGTTTAATCTTAACTAAAGGGGATTGTTTTGGATATCTACCCTCCACCAATTTATCTCACATTGAATGATAAGAGCAATAGGTCTGCCTTGTAATTTCCTATGATTTGGACTTCTTAACAACTTAACTATATTTATTAGCTTAACACAGTCTGTATGATCAACAGTGGTTAGATGATAGGTGTTGAGTACAAATGAAAGAGTTAGATTTATTGTGTTGATGTTACTTATAATTTTTTTTTTATAAAGCTTTCAATTAGATTTTTATGTGAATAAATATTATCAAATATACTTTGAGTGCTGTTTTTCTTTGTTTTTACATTGGGGCAATCTTACCCTTTTTAGCTGCTGGAGTATACCCAAATAAATACTCTTTATCCTGTAGGATTTTTATAAAAATAACTCATTAGGTTTATAACTAAAGGGCTAAATTCATGTAAATTCATGATTCAGTGTAGGTACAACCAAGAGATTTTATCAAATGGTTTCTCAGCATCAAATCTGAGAAGCATATTTTGTCCATGTTTGTGTATATGTGAATTACAGTATTTATAGCGAATAGCTCCAGTCTAATTCCTTTATCCGAATGTCTGCCATGTGTGAAATTTATTTGATGACTAGTAAGGAGGGTTGGCATTAGGGTTTGTAAGCGTATTGTGAAAATTTTTGTGAGTAATTTGAAATCCTAATTCAGAATGGTAATGGGGCGGTGTGATGTTATGGGCAGAAATTTTTTTGGGGTTTAGGAAGTTGAATTTGTAATTGCTTCCTTAAATAAGGGGAAAGGAAATGTCTTCTTGGTTTATTTTTCCAAATAGGTTAGTAAGTGTCGGTACAATGTCCTCTTTAAGGATTTTATAATAGTCCCTATTAAACCCATCTGGGCCTGGTGATTAAAAAAAAAAAGAATTTATAGCTATCTTTATTTCAGTTTCTGTATTTGGGCTATCTAAAATCTCTTTTTGGTCTGAACTTGGCCTCTGTAAGTAACTGCCTAGGAAGGTCAGCTTTTTTCGAGATATCAGCATTTTCCAGGATATCAGATTGGGACAAAAGGTTAGTATTACCATTAGGAGCCTTAATTTTGTTGTTTCACCATACGATCAAAAACTTTTCCCGTCTTGCCTCCCCACCTAAAACATTTTGGGCCCGATGCAATTAGCTTCTCACCTGCGTTTTTTGTTTATTCCTACCGCACCGCAAACTTTTTCCCGTCATTGCGGCTAATTATATCAATAAGTTTTTCGCCTTATCTAAAACCCCTTTCACACCGCCACCAAATACCTGGGTTTTTGGCCACACACAACTTTCTATCACCGCATGTATTCTCCTGGAGATATACCCCTGCCCTCCCTCCCTTCCCCCCTTACTTTATTCTTTTTCTTATGTTCTTTGCTACCCCCCATAGAAGAAAAAAAAAGGAAAAAGCAAAATGGAAACAGAAATCATTATAAGTCTTTATTTCAGTGAGCACAGAAAGTACATATGATGTCATGGGGCTGTCAATGGGGCTTGTAGTGCTACAATCATCAGCATGCCCAAGGATGGCAGGGCATGCTAGCGCTTGGAGAACCACAAGTGCCAGCATGTCCTGTCATGCGTTACAACAAAACACAAATGAATACCACTCCTAGCTACTAAATAAAATATAGGGCCTGCCCCCTACCATTAAAAAAAGACAACATTTAATACCCCCTATAAATAAACAATGATTATTTAACACTCCAAGTAATAAAAAAATAAAATTACTGCTAATTATAAAATACATAAAATAAATGAATAAAAAAATAGCATAAAAATAATAAATAAAAATAAGTACTTACCATCCTGAATAGGATCCCATCTTCCAAGCTTTTAATCCGTGGGGGAGGTCTTTGAAAAATAAAAAACCCTATGGACCGACGCAACTCATGTCCTGCACTGCAGGACATCCCGATGCTAATGACAGCTCTGATGTCATTGAGGTGTATTTATACCCTTGGGCAGCCTGTGAGATCCCGTTTCCATGGTGACCAAACGTTATTTGGTTATTATTTCAAGTGGTTTTTTTTGTCATAGAACGCACCGGAACAGAGTCCCGGAACCTTTTTTCGACTGGTTTTTCAAGTTTTAAAACTTTTAAAAGTTTCAGCGGTAAATTCATTGAAATGATGCATGTGGCTGCTTGTGTGTCAAGTCCGATGCATGCGTACTTCGTCCGTTCTGGTTGTGATGGCACTGCTCAACTTGTGATTGGTCGTGTGGTCACACGTGAATTGATGTGAGTTCCAGCATTTTTTTTCTTACAAAAAAAGTACTGTGTATTTCTACCAAAATAGGGGCTTGGTCTGATATGGTCATATTACTAATTACTGCATGCTTGATAAGAGGGAACAAGGTATCAGCAAGTTACATATAGTCAACGGGCTGGATAAAGACTTAAGTAGGTGCTTGAAATTAGTTACTTCTGGCTAAACCATGTTTATTGCAGGGGAGTCATATTTCATCTGTTGAAAACAGTATTTGAGTTGAGGGGGCTGATTCAGAGATGCACTTACACCTTTTTTTTTTTAGGTGCAATTGTACAGCTCGGCTAAATCATTTTTCAAAGTAAGGGCTGTTAATTAATTTTAAACAATTTGCATGCAGGGAAAATACATTACTTTTCAACATAGAACTAAAATACTGCATAGCATTATGTTTATTCTATAAAATAGAGTTGAGCTAAGAAACTTCACTTCCTAATCTGCCTCCCCTTGCAGTTCAACATGGTCGCACCTAAAAAAAAGGTGGAAGTGCAACTCTGAATTAGCTCAGAGAGGTGATGTTTCCTATCCCAAGTCTAAATAACAGTGTGATAGTAAAGGTGGTCAGTATCTGTGTGCAGTAAGCAATTCAAAGATATATCCCTGCATGCAAAGACTACAATGAACTTTACTCCCCCCTGCAATCAACATGGTTTCACACAGGAGTAACTCATTTCAAGCACTTACTTAAGTCTTGATCCATCCAAATGCGGGTAAATAAGTTATGCACATAAGAATAGAATGTATATTCTTTACTGGTTACATTTTATAGTCTCCATGGATCTATTAAATTATGATGATTACAAAGGAACATAATATAATAGTAAGTGGGTGAGTTTGTGTAAATATGGGGATGATCTATCTAAAACCAAATCATGAATAGAGTTAAAATCTCCTCATATGATTAAATTTGGAGTGTCATTTTGCATTGAAAGGTGTGAGATAGCTGAAAAGGATTTTTTGTTCGGCAGATTAGCTGCATAGATATTCAAAAAGGTAAATCAATTACCCTGGATTGTTATATTAAACAATATGAACCTACCCACAGGGTCCACAATTTTATTAGTAATGGTGTATTGCATGTTTTTACCTAAGAGGATGGCCACAACCCTTTTCTTGGGAAGAAATGGAGCAGAAATACCTTCTGCAATCCAATTAGTACATAGAGTTTTAGATAAGTAAGTGTGGATATGGATGTATCTGCACCTATGTCTTAGATCCCTTCCCCACATTCCCCATTCTTAAAGGCACTTAAGAGTGCCATAGGGCTAACTTAAGTGTCTGTGCGTATTTTCCTTCTTAAAAAGGAACACGCCCAGAGATCCCTTCCCCACCCTCTCCCTGGCTCATTTAAATCCCTCCCCCAACCAACCATTTTTTAAAAAGGTCATGAGGCTACCGTGGTACACCTATTTTTATTTAAGTAACTATATGTGATTTAAAATACCACACTTACTTCAACTACGTTCTTAAATGCTACGCAATTAGCGTAGACAATATGATTACACATGTGCCACAGTTAAATTCTTAAATATATGCACCTAAGCATGAGGTGTGAATACGGTCCTGAGTGCTCCGTGTAACTTCTACATTGCTCTACTTCTGTGATTCTTTTGATAGATTTGTTAGATTTAACATGAGAAATGAGCGCATTAGGCAATAAGTGTAGATTAGTTTTAATTTGCGGCAAAGTAATTGTAAAGATAGTGTGCACAGTATCTGCTGTAAACGGAGGAAGAGGGTCTTCCTGAGACACTATGGTTAGTGAACCATTCCATTGCATGTACATGTGAAAATCCAGCAGATTGGGGTTTTGGAGTATTACTTCTGTTTTTACCCATATTTGAAATGTGAGATTTTGTAAATATTTGTCCATAACAATGTAAGATAACTCATATGTGGTCACCACCTTGCACAGCATGGATTACAAAATGAAATATCTGATAGAAGCTCTCAAAACACGAGTTTTGTGACTTAGGGCCTGATCCAGACCTGCGCCTGCTTGCGTTTTTACACTCGGCGTAGTCATAAAAACGCTGTTTTCCATGTTCTGCACATGCGCACGGCAGATGTTAAGACCAGAAACTCTAAACGTACTTACAAGACTAAGGTCCATAGCGTAACTACGAACAAAGGAGCGTGCCAGCCATGCGACATCCGTACGCTTCAGAGGTGGGATGAGGCATGTAAATTGGACAGTATGGCCGTGCTAAGCGCCGTAACTAAGCATGGAGCCTACGGACACCCGCGGTTACGCTCAGAGAAGTTAGGGTAGGGTTTGGTTGGTATAAGACGGCATAAATACGGTCGACCGAGGGGAGTGCCTAGGGGAGTGCTTGTAGGTACGTTGGAGTAAATACGCTACGCACAAGGGCGTATTATTTGCATAGGTCTGGATCAGGCTCTTAAAGCTAAAATATTAGATGCAATCACAGCCGATGCTATTTCTATAGTAACCATCAAATTATCAAGGATGGGTTTTTTTTCCTTCATTTTTTTGGTTTCTTTCTTTTTTGTTTTCCCCAGATTATATATAGTAATTAAGCGTTATGCTAATAGACAAATTAAAGGAAATATATTTTACTATGGATATTAAATATAAAAATACAAACATCGAATAAGGACAGTTCTCCTAGATCATCAATCCTCGTGTAGAATTCTAATTGCAGCACAAGTAAAAAGAAGCAAACAATATAGGTATAACAAAGATACAGATAGTCTTAGCAATGTGAGGAATAATAGATAATAACCCATTTAGCAAAATATCTAGAGAAATTGGTGACCTTCCAGTTGTATAAAACAACAATTACACACAAAATTCTATAGGTATATAGGAACTTACAAGTTTCTATGAGTAGCACCCTGAAATTATAACTGACGTTATGTCAGAGTTGTAGTCCTCTCACCACCAAGATATAAAGATCCTCACCTCTGTTTGTTGATTTATATGCTGGAGAACTCCAAGATTAACAATGTAGGAATCACAATAGCATACTATCCTATTAGTAGCGATATAGGAGATCCTCCACAGTTCAATCTTTTTATGTTGCCTTCCAGATATGATGTAAGGGTGTAAAAATAGTAACATCAGCAGTGGCGCACCCAGGGGGGGTTTCTGGTTGCCCAGAAACCCCCCAGATTGAAAAAAATGTTGAAATTTGCAAAAAAGCAAAATTCTGAAAAAGGGGGCGTGGCTTTGTGGGTCCCGTGAAATGGGCGTGGCCTAGCGGCCATGTGGGGTAGACTGTCATGGAGGATGATGGTCCTGGCCTGTGCTGCAATAGGAAAGCAGGTGAGGATGGTAAATGTAAGCTCTGGTCCATTGTGTAATGTGTTCCACTAATGCATTGTATACTGCTATTGCTATTAGATCTGTTCCTGCAATATAAAATGTCTATTTTAATGTGTAAAATAAGTAAATTATATATTACTTTGAAATATCATAAAACAAGACTTGTTATAGCAAATAACAATACAATTCCTTAATATAGATTTATTTTATTTTTATTATTTTTAAATCTACATGATAAACTTCCTGCTTTCACAAAGAACGTTAATGGACGTCTTAGCTATTTTGGCAGTAAGCTAGTATGACCATATTATCAGTATTATCATTTTACATATGTTTTTTAACATCATACTAATTAGCTCTTTACAATTTTAGTACTTCAACCTTCTCCGCATTTCAGTCTAATTCCCTAACACACATGCTCACAGTGGGGGTGGGACAGGAGCAGAGCTTATTTGTCCCGTTTTCGGGCTCCAAAATGTTGGGAGATATGCTAATATACCCCACATGTATTACACACATATTGGAAACCCCCCTTTCAAAATCCTGCGTTTGCCACTGGGCCCCCATAACAATATCACTTGGTGGGCCCCTGTCCAACACTAGTTTCAAGCTTTGAAGCATAAACCTTTGGATCAAAATTTATTTAATATCCTAAAAGACATTCTTCATTCAGTCAGTCACATTTTTTGACTGACACAATGGGGCCAAGTCAGAGTTGGGAGTAACAGTAAAATAAAAAATAAGGATAAAAGGAGCAAATCTGTTCCTTCACTACAGCATGTTAAACTGCATGGGAAAAAAATATATAAAATGTTAAACTTGAGTAAGTTTTGAGGGGATGTTATATAGCTCAACTCCAAATTAAACTTAAATTAAAGCTGCTCAGAATTTTCGTTCAATAAGCAACATCAGCCATTTTGTTTTAAAAAACATTATGAATAAGTACCTTTACCCTTCAATAATCTGCACCTTTTAATGCAGTTACTTCTCTGGGCCAGATTTACTAAACTGCAGGAAAGGAAAAGTGGAGATGTTGCCCATAGCAACCAATCAGATTCTAGCTAACATTTTCTAGTAGGTAATAGGTAAGCGAGAGCTAGAATCTGATTGGTTGCTATGGGCAACATCTCAACTTTTCTTTTCCAGCCACTTAGTAAATCTAGCCCCTGGGGTAATTTGAAGTCTGATTCCTATGACTTATCATTTAAAACTGACCTGGACCTTTTAGCTGTTAATTTTTTCAGATCATCTTTAGTTACAGCAGTCTCTTCTAGAGCGGTTTTATTAGTTGTACTTGTTCCGCCATTTGGGATGACGGTTGTTGTTGTTGGGCAGTTTTACGCTCATCACATATAGCGCTTGTACATTTCTCTGGCAAATTGGCATCACAGAGGGCCTGATCCTGAACAACGATGTAGCGCTGAGCGTGCTAACGCTCAGCGTTACATCGCTGACTCCCCCCTGGCACTCCCCCTGTGCGGGCGTATGGCCCCTTCCTTACGCCGGGTGAA
>WWET01005273.1:2888-14808 GCA_011038615.1 Limnodynastes dumerilii
GTCCTGCTTCGTTAGAAGGCTTAAGAAGTCCTTATTCAACATTTGCTTACTTATATTTTGTTGAATAGGTTTATGAATAGCTGTGAAGTATAAGCTCCTTGAAGCAGTCACTGATATGAGGATCATTCAATGGAGATTCGGGTCTCCAATTATATAACCATGATACCAGTGATAGTGAGGGATGTTGGCAGATGGTAGAGATCCTACAGTCTGGAACATAGAAGTCTGGCAGGTTAAGACAGAGTGATGAAATGGCTACATGCTTAAATTAATGTGAACTCTAATAAGTCAATCAGTAGAGCACCACTTTTATATGGTTTATTCATCCTGGTTGATATAAGATTAATGAACAACAGCTGAGTTGCAAACCTTATACTGAGACTGAATAAGGTTTCTATATACATTTATATACTCTCCTTTCAGTACTGTTTTTTTTATTGTTTTAGAAAAAATATAGAGCCTTTTTATGAGGAAACATAGATTCCTAACATGGAAGAATATAAACTCTAATAAGGGGTAATATTGAGCCCTCTCATGAGGAAACTTTGAGCCCAAATAGTTTGGAATATAGAGCCTTATTATGGGTGAATATAGAGCCCTATTTTAGGGGAATAAAGAGGTCTATTATGATAAAATATAGTGCCTATTTTAGGAGAATAAAGTGCCCTCATATGGGGAAACATAGAGCCATTTTATGAAGGAATATATAAATCCCTAATATAGGGCACTTATATATATAGAACCCTAACATAGAGGAAAAAGAGCCCTATTATAAGGGAATATGAAGCATTATTATGGTGCAATACAGAGCCCAATAATTTTGGTATATAGAGCCTTCTTATGGGGAAGTAAAGAGGCCTATTATATGGGAATATAGAGGTCAGTTATGGTTGCATATAGAGCCCTATTACAGGGGAAATGGAACCATTAAATGGTTGAATATAGAGCCTTAATATGGGTGAATATAGAGCCTAATATGGGTGAATATAGAGCCTTAATATGGGGGAATATAGAGCTCTATTATGGGGGAATATAGATCCTTATTACAGTCCTTTTATAGGGGAATAAATGACCTGATTCAGAGTTAAGGACACAATCAACATATAAGTGCGTTCCTACGTAAATATATGCACTGAAGAGATCCTGCAGACTGATTTTAGAGAAGCTACCAAAATTGAAGCATAGCAATAGGAACTCTACTGTGTGTACTTTTACAAATGGATGTGTAACCCAGATGAGAACCACACGGCTACTAAAGTTTGTTAACTTGACATGTAAAAAGTGTTGCATAAAATGACATAGCAGCAGACGATTAAATGTATGAGGCTTTCATTGTGTCAATTAAACGCAACTGATCCATTCATTGGAACTTCATTAAACTCACAGCAAACCATGCAGATAATAACTTAAGAGTGAAGAGTTATTGAGGGCCACCTTACTTTTTGCTGCGCATGGTTGCTTCCGCAAGGCACTCACACTTGTGCATCACTTGCAACTATAAAGCAACGCTCCTGCTGTACATTAAGGGCTCTATTTACTAATTAATTTTTTTTTGCGGGGATCGATGTTGCTCCAGGCTCGTTTGTGCTTGTGGCGAGCCTGGCAGCTTCCCCTTTAAAATTTACTATTATTCACCTCTCCGCCGAGGTCCCTCAAAGTCCCGGGATGTTCTCTGCCCACATCGAAGGGCACTTCATTCATATTTCATATGAATGAAGTCTTGCGCATGCGCAGAGACTACACAGCCGGACTTAGATAATTTCAAGCACAAATATGAAAACCCACTGCGCATGCGCAGGGTCTTCATATCGGGGCTGGAATCTTCTGAGTCGGACGCGTCTCCCGGACAGGTGAGTTTTATGTTTTTTTCACCTTTTTTAATGTTTTCCTTTATTTATTTTTTACTTTTTTTTTTTTGAATGACCGCATCCTCCTTTATGCCAGCGGTCTCCCCATACATGCCCCACTTTTCCTCCCCCTAATAACAGCTATTAGGGGGAGGAAAAGTGGAAAATATGGGGAGATCGCTGGGATGCAGTCACTAACGCCATCCTGAGATGGCGTTATTTTTACCTAGGGATAGTAAATTGTAGTGTAGTGCTGGCACCCGTTAAGATCAACGGGCCAGCGAAGACTTATGAAGTGTGTATGCATCGCCATGCAAACAGCAGATTTCCATGGCGAATGCAGCTTAGTAAATTGTACAAAGTTCATTTTCAGGTGATAATGAATGTTTTAGTGTTAAAACAGGCATTATCACCTGAAAATGAAGTTAGTAAATAGAGCCCTAAAAGTCTTCATGTTGGTGATCTCTACCCCTCTATGCAAGCTTAAATTTTTATTTTCCTATGCGTGAATCAGTCCTACATGCTTGGGAATCAGTTGTTCTTGGTTTCAAGTTGTGGTTGAATATAGTGCCCTATTTTGGAAAAACATAGAGCCTTGTTATGATGGGATATATAATCTTTATAAGGGTGGATAAAGAACCCTATTATGAAGGAATATATAGGTCAATATACAGTTATTTAATGGGGAAATCTAGAGCTTTAATAGGGCAGTATATAGAGCCATATTATGGTGGCACACAGACCCGCTATATTAGGGAATATAAAGCTCTAATATTGGGGATATAGAGTCCTAATCTGGGTGTTTCAAGAGGTGTAATCTTAGGCTTAGCTTCCTTTTGGTGGCCAGTGGTCATATATTCTGGTTGCTAGTCAGTATTTACGAACCGCCCACAGCGGGGACACTCCTTGTATTTAGCTGGCATTCTGGTGGCCAGGCAGAAAGAACATCGGAAGTGTTCCTGACTACTGTTTTAGAGTAATCCCTGCTGAGTAATTAGCAAGGACAATTACTTATTGTGCTAGGGGCTTGACCAAACATTCACCCAATTGCTCAGCATCCCTTTAAACAGCTAACACAAGAGCTTCATGTAAATTTATTTACCTCTATGTACTTCAAATAAGCAAATTATCATTAATCATATATAAAGGCTGAAGATGTAACGAGACGACATATCATGAGACATGAGAAATCTTGTAACTAGAGTAACACAGAGAAAGACATAACATCTACACAGCCTCAAGATACCCGTCACATACCCGTCACATCTCAGTAATCCATCTCCTTCTACTTCTCCTTATTCATTACTGCAATATTATTATACTTATTTCTGTTAAGTTTTTGTACCACCAATGTATTAGTCTCTGCAATTGATGAGTGGATTTCTTTCCATACATTATGATAGCATTACAGTTGCATTTCTGATTGTTATTAGTATGTCTGTTGGATCATGGGTATTAGTCAGGGTTAGACAGGAGAGATTGCCTTGCTTTCAGGTCACTTATATTGAATTTTAACATTTTCTGTTAAGGTATTTTAGTTTGACTACATATTAAACATGAGGAATACATTGTGTAATTTATGAAACTTTTCTCTATGATATTGATATGTTTCTGAAATATTCTTAAGCAGGAAAATTATTATTTCTACCATTACAATGAGCATGTTAAATTATTTTTACAAAATATTGTTAATTTATAACTTAGCCATACATTAACTTCTTTCTGGTAAGTTTCTACAAATTTGTATGCACTGCTGATAAAATAATGAATCCTGTCTCCATCTAGTGGTTGTCTGAGGTTATACTATGATGGGGATTTTAATGACCTCCCTTGTATTCATTAAAAATTTTCAGTAAAGCCTCAGTTGTATCAAAGCTCCCCCTCCTTCAGTTCTTCTATGATTTTTCACACACAGTACAGAAATACAAAAATGTCCTTCTCTATCAATGTTTTTAAAGTTCCTCTTAATACTGTATGGTGAGTAACCTTCAAATATACTATCAGCTGTTCAACGGGTTACTCACGGTCTTAAATTTTTCTTTCTTTTCGGTTCCACATTCAATGTTAATCTTCCTTCTTTGTCCTTAATTTCTTATTTTTCCTCCTTAGATACAGAACCTTATGTGTTTCTCCTTTTCTTTCTCTATCCCGTATCCTTCCTCCTATAACCCGGTACCGACGTCGATGACCACGGTCCCTCAGGGCAGAGAACGGAGAGAAAAACTTTGTGCACAAAAACCAGGTAAGAGCACTCTTTGCTTCAAATACTCACACTCTGTTTGTCTTTCTCATCGGCTTAACAACGTGATCTCCACTTTTTTTCTCACTCGGGGCTTTGGCTCCAAACACTCTGCTGTCCTCAGAGTCCCAGGTACAAGAAAACGAAGAAAAAGGAACACTAGTGCAGCAAGTCAACAATCAGGTAAGAAGAGAAAGATAAAATGCACTTACGCTCTTCTCTTCTTTTTAACAGCATGTAATTATTTGTCTTTATATTCCAGACCCCGTCATCCGCTCTCACCACCGTCCAACCTCACTCACATGTGCCGGGAGCTAAAAGAAAAGAGGGAGCACTAGTGCAGCCAGTCATCCAACGGGTAAGAAGAAAGAGATTGAATGCACTTACGCTATCCTCCTCTTTTTAGTCAGCATGTAAATATTTATCTTTTCCTCCGTACAGGTTCCTTCTGACTCTGGCATGCACCTTGAAAAAGAATCCTAACAGATTTGAAACACGTCAGTGGTTCTGGGTGATGGTATTGTTTTCTTTTTGAAGTAGCTTCCCGGCTACTTTCCCTTTTCTCTAACCCGTCTGGTGTTCCATTATAGGGGCCCCTTTTAATTTGGTCGCTAGGTCTTAGGTTATTATATCTGTGAGGACAGGGTGAGCGGGAGCTCACAAAGAGATAGGGGTTCCCCCCCCCCTTATAAGGGAGAAATAAGAGACTTTTTATTGTTTGAAGATTTTTATTTTGTAAAATGTTAAAGATTTTTTATTGAAATAAATAAAAACGTCATACAGTCCAACTTTACTTTATTTGATTGGTGGGAATTGGAAGTTGATGAAGATAGCATTGGTGTTGATGCGGAGATCGGCTGCGGGCAGCTTGCCAGAGTCAGAAGGAACCTGTACGGAGGAAAAGATAAATATTTACATGCTGACTAAAAAGAGGAGGATAGCGTAAGTGCATTCTATCTCTTTCTTCTTACCTGTTGGATGACTGCCTGCACTAGTGCTCCCTTTTTTCTTTTATCTCCTGGCACATGTGAGTGAGGTCGGACGGCGGTGAGAGCGGATGACGGGCTCTGGAATATAAAGACAATTAATTACATGCTGTTAAAAAGAAGAGAAGAGTGTAAGTGCATTCTATCTTTCTCTTCTTACAATAGAATTAGGGTGCCAATTATTAGCTCCCAAGAGAAAGCGCCATAGTTAATAGTGCACACCTCTTTAAAACATAACTTTTAATATTAAATTTAAAATAAGAACAATAATTAAGAAAAACACCAAGTGAAAAATATAGAAGCATCAAAGCATTAATAGAATTAAAATGATCGCCATATTGAGAAAAATAGTTTAGGACAATTTAGCAATGATAAATGTCAAAAAATTGACAGTTCTATGTACACAAGTACAATTAGCAATCCCACATATGCCGCTGAGTCAATGGCGCGAGCCGTCACACAGCCGTGTGCATGTAAACAATAATAAAATGTTATCAGCTGGTAAGCGCTAGTACTCTGTCCCTATACCAAAAAATAATAAAGCAAAATAATAAAGCCGCCTCACGGCGGTACTTCACTCCCAAGGGAGCCCTAATGAGCCCTACTAAGGGAAAATAAGATGGTAACGATCTTACCAGCTTGGGCAAATTTGGACAGGTCTGGTCTGGAGACGGCTCGAGGCAGAGACTCAGCAGCATACACGTGGGTCAGCCAACGCACGTTTCACCTATGGCTTTGTCAAGGCTGATGCTTGAACTTAGTTACACCTGGGCTAAACCATGTTCATTGCAGGGGAGTCATATTTCATCTGCTGCAAACAGTATTAGTGTTGAGAAGTGATGTTTCCTATCCCATGTCTAAATAACAGTGTGATAGTAAAGCTGGTCAGTATCTGTGTGCAGTAAGCAATTCAGAGATATATCCCTGCATGCAAAGGATACAATTAACTTGGTTCCCACTGAATTCAACATGGTTTAGCCCAGGAGTAACTAAGTTCATGCACTTAACAAGGTCTGGATCCAGCCCAATGTCACAATCTCATACTGCCCATACCTCCTGTACCACCTGCACATCAGTTGGTCGATGCACAGGAGAACTTCTTAAAAACAAGCCTTCCCTGCACATGTGAAGCATGTGGGTCCTCAGCGCTCATCTATATGTGTGACATCACATAAATGTGAAGGGGTGGCACCATGTGAGTTCCATAGCCCGGGGCTCCGACCCTACAATTTCTGGTGGCTTCCTTGCACATGGGCACAGCTAATCAATCAGCAAGTATTCACTGCCTAGAGTCACAGGTGAGATAAGTACCAGGCTGCACCTGTGGAATGTAAAAAGGTATCAGCAATGAATACAGCTCTGCTCAAACAAGGAGACCCGGAAAACATGAACCATTGGTAGATCATGAAGACCGAGTATGGTCGCTCCTGCTTTCAGTGGAACTATATTTCAGAGACAGAGACCTGACAGAGAGTCTGGTTTGTGTTCACAAGTCGGCGTTCCCTCTTAGTCTGTGCACGCATCCAGAATTTCAAAGAGCCTGAAAAAGAAGCCCCCGGCTATCAGAAGTACGCCTGAACAAGTGGGAGTAGTTACAAATAGAATGCAGTCATGTCTGGATGGTCAGGTCCACCACTTAACACTCATGGATCTATCCAAACTGATCACTGAAATTAAGCAGGGCACACACTGAAGTTTTTAGTGACGATCTGACATCTTGTCTCATCTGAAGTATTGATTTTGTCCCAAACTGTTCCCATAAAACTTTGCTGCAATGATATGGTCGCCCACAAGGTGGTGCTATGCAGAAATATGAATGGGAATAGTTTCAGTGAAGATCGTTTGACAGTACACACTGAAATTTTCTGACATTAGGACATTGATCGTTAAATTAGGAGCTCAGAATAATCAAATCAAATGTTCAGATGCCGTTTCAGACAATTCTGCAGCATTCAAGTTTCTAAAAATGGTAGTGCTTACTTGCGCTGTTCGAGAGGATCCTAAACTTGGTGCTGCTGGGGTGCTGATAGCCCGTGGTCCTGCAAGGAAGCTGTGAGGCTGCACCCAAAGTGCCTTTGATGTAATGACTAGGATAAAAAGAGTTGAAGCTATCGCAATTCCAAAGGATCATACACTTAAAATGATGAATAAAACAATTCTTTATTAACTAAAATCAGTAATCAGTCTCTTATAGAGATAAATATAGTTGCAGTCTTTCATCAGTATCTTGAAAGTTCAGTGTTGCCATAGGATGCTACACCGAAGTAAAGACCTAGGACCTGATTCAGACTTAAGAAGGAGCTTGAAATTAAGAGAGGAAAGTTACTCCTGGCCTAAACCATGTTGATTTCAGGGGGAGTCAAGTTAGTTGTATTCTTTGCATGCAAGGATATATCTTTGAATTGCTTACTGCACACAGATACAGGACCAGCTTTACTATTACACTGTTATTTAGACTTGGGCCAGGAAACATCACCTCTCAACACTAATACTGTTTGCAACAGATGAAATATGACTCCCCTGCAATCAACATGGTTTAGCCCAAGATTGACTTTCCTCTCTTATTTTAAGCACCTTCTTAAGTCTGAATCAGGCCCAGTAACAAGAAAACACAAGGTGAGTATGTTGATAGGCATACTCACCCATTCAGAAAAAAACGTTCTAAAACAGAGGGGTATTTGAAATAGGGACATCCGAAAAGGAACATTCATATGCCCCTATTTCAGAAATCCCTCATTCTATGCGGGGACTGTGACCAGTACAGTGTCTCCACACCCATTCAGACTTCAATACATTTATGAATTTCTATGCATTCTATATGCAAGTCTGTGAGACAGGACCAGTGCTACTGCTAAGCGAGATTTGGCATCCTCATAGGGTATCATGTCTGGGGGAAGGTGGAACAGAGATGTTTTGGGACCCTAATGCTGGCAGGCACTGTAGAACACTGGGACATCTGAGCTGGTAAAGTAAGCGTTGCTGCAGGGGATCAGCTGAGCTGTTGCTCCTGTATAGTAGCAATGTACTATGATGGAGTTACACCACTGTTACACCTCTGTTGATTTCCTTTAAGTTTGAAAGGGTGGCCAGGGAAGCGGAGAGTGGGAGGCAGGGGTGTGCGATAGGGGAGGTTAATCAATACAAGGCAGGGGGGCGCATTTTTCTTATTTGCCCCTAGCTCTAAAATTTCTAGTTGCGATTCTGGGTGGAGGGAAGGCATGACAGAATGAAGCTTTGCCTGGGGTATTCACATAACTAGCACCATCCCTGCTGTGAGAGGCTGCCTCTTCTTACTTAATAAACTATGTGCGGTCTAGGCTAGTGACACGGGGTAGATCCAGAACTAAGAACGCTAGCGTATTTACGCTAGCTGCTGACGTAAAAACGCTGTTTTGTAAATACTGCGCATGCATGCGGCAGATGTTATGCCACGTAACTCTGAACCATACGACACCAGTAATTACACTTCGGAGGCGAGGTGAGGCATTTAAATCGTACAGTATGGGCGTGCTTAGGCAGTTACATATGTGCAGCCATTACATACGTCAGTAGTTACGCTTTGAAAAGTTAAGGTAGGGTTTGGCAAGCGTAAAACGGCCAAAGTGCGTACAAGTGAGGGGAGTGCATAGTAAAGACACTAGCGTAAATACGCTACGCCTTGAAACGTAAAGGAAACGTAGGTCTGGATCCGGACCACAGTAAGTACAGGGATTTGTGACACACAGAGGACACATTAAAATACATGTATTAGTTTATTCACTTTTAGTAAGTACCTGCTGTATTTGGTTAAAATATCTAATGACACTAATGTGATCCACACAGACATTTATTATTTGAATAAATAATAATTTTCCTGAATAATTGATACTACAAGATATTTTCTATATGCATATCATTTTTATGACCACGTGTATACTTACTGATTTTTGTAACTGAAAAAAAAAAAAAACAGATCAAATACAGAAATGAGAATAAATGTAAAGGCCATATAACAGACAGCAATCAATACCATGTGCTTTTACATATAGCATAAATACAATAAATAAAAGTATTACACATGAAAATGTTTGGCTGTGTGAGTACATTTATACATGTATGATAGGGTATAGAAGGTTCACACATTCCAAAACAGTGTTTGAAACAAATATGTTTGAAAGAACAAACTGAACAATGTTGTTTTCATTTAGCCCAGCGCTAAGTACAGTAGATGTAAAAGTAAAATATCTTTTATTACAATCAAATGTTAAAAACAGTAAACACAAAACAATTCACTAGCGGCATAGGCAGATGTAATAAACCACAGTAAAGGAACTCTAAGTGGCAATGCAAATAGTCCAATAGGGCAATAGAGTCTCTAAAATAGAAGTCTCTCTTTATGCAGGTCTTAATGCAGGTGCCACATGAAAGCTGTCCGATGTTGGCCGCCATAACTACGGCTCTAGGATCAGGCGTCCGTAGTATCAGTGTAGTAACAGCTGAGGAGGGTTCCTCACCGTTACTACGCAAAGGATAGTGTAGGTAGGTGGGGGGAGGTAGTGTAATGAGGGAGGGGTTTTAGTAACTACGCACCGGTCCATGCATAATTACCCTCGTTTGCACCGGCTGAAGTTAGGGTAGCCTTCTGCCAGAGAAAGCGAGGTTAAATAATTGGGAGAGGGGGGAATGTTTGGGGATGGTGCATTAGTACGCACAGTGCATTGGTGTAGGTCTGGATCAGGCCCGTTGTGTGTGGGATCCCACGATGAAGTTCAAAAGTGTCCCTTTAGTCGGAGCGCTTGCGTCTCCTTAGCAGCTGGTTTGTTTGTAGCGGTTGCTATGAAGCTGATTGATCCAGATATGCGTGAAGATGTCGGCGGCTGCTTTCTCCCCACAGTTAGAGCAGACGTGCTGGTATAGCGGCTGCTGAGTGCAATAGTCCTGGTATCCTACCCGATTGCATGCTCCAGCTGTCAGATGCAGGCAGAATACTTGCTCCAGCTGTCAGATGCGGACTTCGGGCGGTGTGCAAGCAGAGCTTCTTGAGAACAGGAAAGTTCAGAGATCTTTGTGCAACCAACGCGTATCACCCCTCTGCGTGGGGGCTTCTTCAGGGTGGCCTCTCTCAAGGATGCCTCGTGTTGTCTGTTGTGGATATCCAGGGGTTATATGTAAATTCCACTGGGGAGAGAGTACATCCCCTACCGCTCATTGGTTGTTGGTGAGCTTCCTCTAAAGTCAGTCTCACAGGGTAATAGCGTTACCTTTGAATATTCAGAAATTCTGATACAATACTACAAGATGCAGAGAGAATCATTAAAGGTTCCGTTAAAAAGTATTATGATACATTGTAATATAACACAGCACAGATACAGTTTAATGGTACTTTGCAAACAGTGGCAATAAAGTTCCAGTATTATATAATGGGAAAATTTCCCTTGCAAACAAAAGAGTCTTATTATACTCAGTACTGCTATAATATTAGGAAGTTAAGAAAATAATTAAATTGATATGTATAAGACAAGATGTAAGGGCCCTTGATCTGGGCCCTTTCTTATTTAAATAACCTTACAACTTGTCTTATACATACCAATTCAATTATTTTATTAATTTCCTAATATTATAGCAGTATTGAGTATAATAAGACTCTTTTGTTTGCAAGGGACTAACGCCTACTGCGACATCTGCACGCATATCTGGATCAATCAGCTGCATAGCAACCGCTACAAACAAACCAGCTACCGAGGAGACGCGCGCTCTGACTAAAGGGACACATTGAACTTCATTCATCCCACACACGATATCACTGTTAGGAGGAAAACCACTCTGCATAGCAAGAAGGGTAAGATACTCCTAAGACATCAGGCATAGACATCTAGCCTGGAAAGGTACTTTCTCATTACCATTACTGTTTATTCAAGCAGGATTCTTGACCATTCACCCACAACAGTGCCACGTACACAGCTTTTCATGTGGCACCTGCATTAAGACAGGAATTATCCTGCATAAAGAGAGACTTCTATTTTAGAGACTCTGTTTGAAACTTTTAAGTCAAAACAGTATGTTGGGCGGATTTCAGTTGTGCTAACAGAGTTTAAAGGTGATGTTCTATTTTTCTGACTATGGCCCTGATTCAGAGGCTGAAAATAAGAACTTAAAGTTACACCTGGGCTAAACCATCTTGTCACGTTCAGAGGGTGTTTGGGATCGGTTCCGGGTTTCAGGGATGGAGACAACTGCGATGGTTTGAAATGAAAGTGAGCAGGTTTAATAACAGACGGGTGCATACAGGAATAAAGGATGCAGAGTCCAAGGGAAGTGGCAGTGCAGGGTTAGGAAAAAGTCAGTGAGCAAGGAATCACACTGGGGTGTGAAGAGTCCGATTAAGAAATGCTGTAGACTTGGAGTAATGCTGGTAAACAAATCCGGGTTGGAATACTGTAGAGCTGAAGTGCAGGACTGGAGTGCAGGACCGGAGTGCAGGACCGGACCGCAGGACTGGACCACTGGACTGAAGACAGGATACTGGATCACTGGACTGGACTACAGAACTGAAGACAGGATACTGTGCACCGATTGGCTGGAGGACCGGAGAAGCAGCCTCCTCATTGGTGATTCAGCACATGTGACTCCAAGCAAGAGGGCGGCGCCCACGGAACGGAGGTCCCGCAGCGCTTGGCGCCAGAAGACACGTGGGATGCCAGGCTCAGTCAGAATCAGGGTGAGTATAGGAGTCTGTCATTGCAATAGTGGCAGACTCCGGGAGACTGCGGCGGCAGAGCGGCAGGGAACAAGAAGACGGCAGATGGGGGAAGTGCGGCACCTGCCGCGATATGTGACACACTGTTGATATAACTCCACACCCATGATGT
>WWET01005273.1:20626-33528 GCA_011038615.1 Limnodynastes dumerilii
ATATAAAGTGAAGTTCTGTATAAATAACCACTATAAGTTTATAAGTTTACACAGAGACAGTATACTGAATTTTATTCATTGTTATTATTTATTATATTTTTAGGTAAAATCATTTACTATTCTACATGACAAATCACTATAAAGTGTCTTTATACATGTATTTATATTTTGTTCCCTATTTAGTCTATGTATTTTTTCTTTTTTTGTGTGTTTATATGTAGAGGTGAAAATCAACATGGCATCTTCTTATGTATTTAAATGCACATTTAAGAAGACAAAGAAATCTATACATAAGTAAGTATATTTATGTATTTGTATTTTGCATCTATTTTTTGACATATATGTATGTATAGTGGTATAATATTATAATCTTTTCTATATTACATTGTAAGGGAATTATACAAACGTTTTGCATACCATGTGTAACTGCTAAGCGAGTGGGAAGGTGGAAAAATAATATTGAGAACCTAAGCTGTCTCTATTGGACTTAATAAATGTGGCGATATATACCCTTAGTGTAGAAGATCTCAGAACAATTAGGATAGAAAGCTGTATTTGGTGGTAGCCTTATTCCCGGAGCAAAAAGAAGACAGAAGAAATACAGACACAAGTTTCCCTATTGAAGGTATCTTGTCATGGAAAAAATAGAAAATAACAAATTACCAACTAATAACATTACTGACAAAAATAAATTCCCTACACATAAAATACTGACAGATAAAATACCTGACATGTTAATAATACTTAAACTAAACAAATCCTGAAAGTTATAACCCTGACTTAACTATTTTTCTATAACTTTTTTTGCAACGCTTTTTAACAACTGGACAAGTTAGTTGGGTAGTTTTAGTGTTAGGCTGTGGGGAGGTAATGGATCTTAGAAGGTGAGACTTAGGATTAGGCTGTGGGGAGGTGGAAGGATCTTAGAGGGGAGACTTAGGGTTAGACTACTGGGAAAAGATGGAACTTAAAAGGGAAGACTTAGGGTTAGGCTGATTGGAAGGGATGGATCGAAGGAGGGAAGACAGGGTTAGGCTGTGGGGAATCGCAGAAGGGGAGACTTAGGGTTAGGCTGTGGGGAAGGGACGGTTAGTGTAATGGAAGGGGAGGGTTAGGGTAAGGGTAAGAATTAGCATAAGGATTGGCATAGGGAATGGAAAGTAATGCTTAACTGTCAAAAAAAAGGGACTATAAACATTGTCGTATTTCAAGTTATAAGTACTCAAAAAGTAAAAATCAAAATTGTCAAGAATTTAATTTGTCTGCATTTTTTCCGTTTCGGTATTATTATTTCACATCAAGATTCTAATTGTCAACATTTCTCCCATTTCTGGATTTTTAGGTGTTAATATTTTTTAACTTTTCAGGATTTTATGTTTCGGGAAACTCGTGTCAGTATTTCTTCTGTTGGGATTTTGTACCGGACCCATTGTATAAGCTTGAGGGAGTCTGAACACCCTGGATATGGTTGTGTAGGGGCTCAACTTAACTTGTGAGATGTTAGGTAGGAGCCTCCTCCTCTGTCAGCCCCCTTATAAAAGAGGACAGCCCAAGTGGGAAGCCCACTCTTTTGCAGCAGATATTACCTACCTCCATTCCTGATTTCAGACTTAAGTTGGTTTACCATTGTGTTACCGAAAGCATTAGCAACTTGACAGTGGTTCTGTTTGTTGCCAAGGTGGCGCCCAAGATTAATTAATATTTGTTTGGGGCGGGCAGACTTAGACTGTATTGCAGTTACAATTCAGGTGGATCGCTGAGATTTTTGGAGAGGGATGGCATATTTGTTATTTAAATGTTATTGTTTCGGCACTTGCTATGCTTTGGTCCCATTAAATTTAAACAATTAATTCAATTCTAATTCACAATTTACAAATCCCTATTTAGCCCAAGATAAATACATTTTATTTGTTTCCATCCCCTTTAACCATGGCGTAAAATATTTACTACACATGCTCATTAGCTCTATACTTAAAAGTAGGAACTTAAGTAAAAAAAAACTTAGTTCTGAATCTGGTCCAAAGTGTGTATCCGACCCTCTAGAACTCTCCTGTCTCCTGTGTCTGTCCTGATTGTTCTGTATAATGGATGGTCCCATAACAGTCCCAGGGTTGTGGTATATATGCATCTCTTTGGAGTATTTATGTTTCATGAATACAAATAGAAAGTATTCTTCAAATCTGGGGGTAAAGTTTCTACATTTTTAATAAGCATGTTTTCTACAACAGTTTGAGTAAATAACATCTACTTTCAGATGTGTTCAAAAGGAAATTCTTAAGAAAAAACAACTGATTTACAAAGCCAATATTTTCCTCAGTTACTTACCTCTCGCCATTTTCTACGGTATCACGTGTCTGTTTGGGACTCTAGGGAACATTTTAGCGATCTGGGTCGCTGGATTTAAGATGAAGACTATGAATGCTGTGTGGATCCTGCACCTGGCCATAGCTGACCTCATATGTTGTCTGTTTTTAACTTTTAAATGTGCACATTTCTTATTACTTTACTATAAATATTATCCAAAAACAATCCATTTTATAAATAAGACTGGCAGTACTGCAGTGTTTTTAAGTATATGCGCTAGTGTCACTTTCCTCACGGCCATGAGCATTGATCGCTGTGTATCAATAATGTGTCCACATTGGTACAAATCTCATAAAACACCAAAACATGTCCACATCACAGCAGCCATCATTTGGGTGATCAGTCTGATCTTAGCTGGGTTTAAATTATATATTATGTTAGTTTACAGAAAGTCATCTCCCCCATTTCGATATGTGCTGGCCACCCTTTTAACCATCTGTTTCATCATCATTATTATTTGTTATTCTCTAATCTGTTTCAAACTTAAGAAAATGAAACGTACAACAAGGTCTCAGAGACCCTACAGAGTCATCACTGCTCTTATCATCTCTCTCTTTATCTGCTGGGCTCCATATTACATTTTTATTATACTAAGGAGTTATATATTTAAGGAAACTCTTTATTATATGGATCAGGTAAGTTTCAGTCTGGCTTGCTTTAACAGCTGCATTAATCCCATCATCTACGTCTTCGTAGGAGAAGATTTTAGAGAGACTTTAATGGCTTCATTACCACCTGGTATAAAAACAGTAATAAATAAGTTTTGTAAACAGACACCTAGAAATCCGGAGATTGACAATGAAGAGATTCCCAATACAGATTTATGAAATCATCTCACTTTTACACACTTCACACACAAATACAAGTAAACTCTGCACACACATCTTGTTATATTACACAGAATGATGACCTGTAATAGAGATTAGCACTGATCCCAGTGTTTTGGTTTTGGTTTTGGATCTGTATTCACTTTCGTGTTTTGGTTTTGTAAAAAAAACAACTTAAATGTTTTGGCTTTGGTTCTATATTTTATTTTAAATCGCTAAAAAAAAATGCCAAAATCAAGTAAGTTTTATGTATTTTTGCTCCTAAACCATTATTAATAAGAATAACATTCATTTCCAGTTATTCCTAGTCAAATTGGACCACCTCACGGCTCACAAGATTGAGATTGTTTGGTAAATGCTACTATATATTGCCTAGTATCCCACTCTCAACTTTGTGACATTTGTCAAATGTATTCTCACGGATTGCTATTGTTATATAACATATGAAAGGATCATATATATGTAAATATATATACATTCTATAGTTGTAAAATGTTTTAAACTAATAATTGCATAAATAAAGAGGAAAACGTGTGAACAGGACTTGCTGCAGGGTGAGGAATATAGAAGCTGCTATTAACCAGTATATTCCTAGTACTTTTTAGCAGACTAAGGGTTAATGGCTCTTAGTACTTGTATGAGTGGCAGAATAGTGTGTGCTTAGATAAATTATGAGTACAACGTCATCAACATTGTTGGTCCAGTGTGCGGAGGTAATATAGTTGTCCCCCATAGTATCTCTGCACACTGTACCACCTGCCACTGATATAAGTGCTAAAAGCCATTAAGACAGGAAAGTGGAGGCAAAACATATTTGTATCTATTTTCAGGGCCCAAATAAGGGTCTCAGTCATTCTAAGCTAAAGTATATATGGCACGATAAAGTATTTATGGCACGCATCCCCCTGGAGTCTGGCACCCTAGGATGCAGCCTTGTCATTCTATTGGCTGATCACCCCTGCCTATGTGCATGACTATGGGAACCTCTGTCTGACACTGATGGATACATGGACCCCTCACACTGTCATTTCATGTAAAACGTTTAGGGAAACTTGCTCCCTTGTTATGGTAACTGTCCTGTGGTGGAACTCCTCTTCTATGTCTGTATAGCCAACAAGCCAATGAAGCCACGCCCATTTTCAGGCACACATGAAGTCACGCTCCAGTTTTTAAATTATTGTTTTTTTTATTTATTTTTTTATAAAATACCATTATCTCCCAATGGGTGGGTCACTGGGTCCCTGACAGGCTAGCTGTGATCTTTCTTAACTTGTGTGTAGCTCCAGCAATTGCATGTGAGGACTCTTTCTTCAGCTGGGCTCCAGGGGAGCTGCTAATAGGGTGGATTGGATTAAAGGTGAGTGCAGAGGGATGGTTGCTCCATTGTAACTGCACCCCTAGCAAACACTTTAGTTGCACCCCTGATATCACTCATCCCAGGCATTCTGTTCAGATTTTATACTCAGTTCAATAAAGTTGTAGTTGTTTAACAATAAAAAAAAAACTCCACAAGCCTCCCTCTATATTCAGCACCCCAGATCCACATTTTTAGCAAAAATTGTGTTTTGCCTTGACTACACATGCGAATTTGGTGGGAGGAACCGATGCATGGCTCGCTTCGACTCTGAACCCCAAAGTTTGAATGTGTCGGATTTCACAGAATCCAAACTGCTCATCTCTAATCTATGATGTGTCTCTTCTTCCTTGTTTGAGCAACTCAGTTTAAACTAAATCTAATGTAAAAGTTTCTCTCTGCTGTTTCCATATATAAGTAAATATCTGTCCCATTGTTCATGTAACTGGTGCTGTACAGTAAATAAATTGCATTATTATTACCAATGTATACTGCTACACAGAGGTGTGAAATTAGTGCTGTATTTGTATGGACTTAGACATAGTGGATTGTTACAGAGCTTTAGAGCACATCATGCAAGTGCAGAAAAATCTAAATCCGTATCCTAATTTTAGAGTGTCCGTGAGTGGGCAGCTGAATGGGTTGTACAGGTAATGAATACACCTTTACAAAAAGTAGACAGAAATGTACTGACATATAGTCTGATAGGTGTAATACAGCAGACTCCAAGAGTACATGGGATTGTATTTCTAATGTTTTTAATGTATGCATGTGTATATATGTGTATATATATTTGAAATGTAAATTCTGTTAATCTATTTTATGATCTTTATGTAAATAAAACACACCTTCAATATTTAAAAAAAAAAAAAAAACAAGTAAAATACTTTATGTTTCTCCTTTATTGTGCTCAAATTATTCCCCAAAATAGGGCTAAGTATTTTCTCACAGTAAGGCTGTATATTAAATGAAAGACTATAATATGGGAATATAAAGGCTAATTGGACCATATTCATTCGCTCCTGCTTCTTAGGTGTGGAGATTTCAGAATGAACTTTGTACGCACACATAGTAGGTCATTTACACAATCTACGTTAAGATATGTAGATTGACTACATGTGGTCTTTAAAGACCGTACCTAGTTTCTTAAGAAGAAAGAGATTTTCCACAACAGCCTCTGGGTGCTTTTAGGAATAGTGGTTGGGGGGAGGGATTTAAATGAGCCAGGGAGGGCGTAGTAGGGAGAAGTCATTGCGTATTTTCCTTCTTAAGAAAAAAAATACACACAGGAAGTTAGGGAAGCCCTGGAGCGCTCTTAAGTGCCCTAGATTAGTAAAATAAAAAGCTCTCTCAGCTGTGAACACGGTCCGTTATGTGGGGACAATAGGGAACTATTATCTATTATGGAAGATAATTTGAATGTAGTTAAGAAGAAACAAAGGGGCTGATCCAGAGCTACGCCCGCCGCTGTAGGTACAGCGGGTGTATGCGTAAGATCGGCTGTTTAGCCGATCTGCACATCCGCCGGGCAGATGTTGCCCGGCTTAGATAGGGATTTTAGTTACTGGGGATACAGCGTCCGTAACTGCAGCTTAGTTACGGTTGAGGGGGCATTCCTCTCCGTAACTACGCTGCATTTAGGGAAGGTATGCGGGGGGGGGGGCAGGGAAAAAGGTATGCGGGGGGGGGGCAGGGAAATGAGGAAGGGAGGGCTGTGTTAGGTCGATACGCTCAGAGTCCCAGCGTATTTGTTACGCCGGCTGAAGTTAGGGTTAGCTTTCAGCCGGCGTAACAGTGTGTAATTACGCTGGGGGACAGGGGGAGTGCATCGATGTTACGCTGAGTGTTAGTACGCTTAGTGCAACATCATAGCTCTGGATAAGGCCCGAAGAGCTTTATTATGGGTTATACAAAGATCTGTTATGGAGGGAGGGGATACAGGCCTGTTAGTGGGAAAATGTAAATAGTAAAATAATTTTTTTTATGTATTACTAAATATTTAGGAAAAATAAAGTCCTTTATTTTGGTGCATATAGAGTCATATTAAGCTATAAGTATAGTAGTGGCAAACATAGAATTTTATAAGGGGTGTAGTTTGCCGTTTTGATGATATGTATTCTGACCACTCTGCAGCCCAACCCAAACTTTCCCTCCCTTCAGCCTAACCTTAATCTTCACCTCTCGCACCCTAACCCTAACCTTCCCCCTTTCGCAGACTAACCATAATCTTCCTCTCTTTGCAGCCTAAACTTAACTGTCCCTTCCCCTCAGCCTAACCTTAATCTTCCCTTCTCACAGCCTTCCCTTTCTAGATGCCTAACACTAAGGGACACTAAAGGCATGTGGAGCAGGGTACCTTGTCAAAATACAAACATTCAACAATGGACCCCGTTCTATCCAAAAATATTCTTAAGTGTCGGCACTGATAAAGTCGACAAAAAGCATGTGACAACTTAGATTCCTTATACACCCCATAGGAATATATTAGAAGTGTGGAGATGGCACAGCACCATTACACCGGGAGTAGGTCTGCACTGAGAGCGGCCCTATTTCGAAAGGCTGGGAAATCAATTGCTTTTGTTTCAAAGAGACAAAGTTATTATTCCCCAGAGCATGGAAGATCGAGTTTAGAATGGTAAGTATAAATCTAACCCCAACCCTTACACTAATCCTAACCATAACCCTCTCATTCCATGACCTTAACCCTCCCTTCTCCACAGCCTAACCCTAAGAATCCCCTCCCGGCAGCCTCACTCTAAAACTCCCTTTCCTGTAGCCTAACCCTAAGATTTCCCTCCCCACAGCCTGACCCTAAGTCTCCCATCCCTGCAGCCTAAATCTAGACTCCCCTAACCACAGGCTGACCTTAACCCTAACCCTAACCCTCCCCTTCCATGACCCTAAACCTCTATTCCCCAGAGCTTAACTGGAAAAATTTCCTGGACAGGTTACTCAGCTCTCCGGTGGGGTCTGCAGCGAATGTTATGGGTCCAGCGGGCGGCGGGTTCAAAATAAAAATGGGTAAATATCCCACAATAAAAAAAAGTTAATTCTATTCATTACACTGTTCTGGACATCACTATACAACACACACTGCATCCATACAATACAGACCATATCCTAGTAATCACCATACAACACAGATGTATCCTACTCGGCACCATATTATAAAGACAGTATCCAACCCACAACCATGCAATGCCGGATGCACACCCTTGTGCAGGGTTTGAACATGGCCCCCACCCCTTACCTGAGACAGGACTGTCACGATTTGCGGACCTCAAAATGGGCAGGGCCTAACTGCGCTTGTAAGTCCCATCCCCTTTTTGGCCCGCGAATAGGGACAGTGCCACTGCAGGGTAATGAGGGTTCATTTGGCATCTATTTCTTCCCTCCGGAAGGTTCTCTTGAGTTGTCCTGAAATGGCTGGCAGCATTGCAGCACCCCCTAATGTCATGACAGACATGCTACATCCCTTAATATAGGGAAATATAGAAAGAAATAACAGTTTTTCAAAATCAGCATGTAATTTTTACCATTCAGCTGTAGAAGTCAAGTAGTTTGGCTATAACCAAATAGGAACCAATAAACAGTACTTATAGCAGATGTGTTTAATTAGTGTGTATAAAAACATTTTTTTTTTCTCAGAATGCATGAAAAATCACACATAAGAGCGATAGGTTCTTACTTTTAAAAACAGTACTTTAATCAATAAATAATTGACAAACTTCATAAGGATTATACTTACAATATCAGTCTGTATTTAATTATTTGTGCCCACTGAATGTTTCAGTAGTGCATCTGGTTCTAGATAGAAAAACTAAACAAAAACATGTAAACACAGTAGGCCTGATTCAGAGTTAAGAAAGCGTTCAGTTCTTAAATATACTATACGCAACTAATAGCAAGGTGACTACCTCGGCACGCCTCCAGTTTTTAGACTCTAAAGAGACTTACGAATGCCATAGGGCTACCTTATCCTTAGGTTCGCAGTTGTGTGCGTAGGGTGTCTAATTGCGAACGTTACTGCATAACCGCACAAAGATTTTCTCATTTAAATGCCTCCCTCCACCCAATCTTCTTATCTGCGGACTAAATTATTCCCAGCATGCCCCTTCCTACGTAAATTACTACAAATCTAGCAGCATCGGGCTCGTAGTGGTGATTCACAGTATTCCCGTTCCTAAGTCTAACATAAATAGTGTATAAAAGTTTACGCCTGCGCAGTATATCCCTTCCTAAATATACGCACCTAAAATGCTGCAGATTCTTAACTGTGAATCAGGCCCCATGTTCTGCTTCATCAAAAGCAGTGGCCAGTCACTGATATGAGGATCACTCAATGGGGATTCTGGATGCAAAAGTAGCGATTTGGTTCTTCATCGATAAAACCATGCAGTGGTAGTGGTGGGTGCTGGCAGATGGCAGAAATCCTACAGTCTGAAACATAGAAGTACGGCAGGTTGAGCTCAAGTTCAGACGGAGGGCCAGATCCTGACTTAAGGTCGTTAAGGTCGCAAGCATACCTGAGTTACTCACTATTAGATAAAATACACTCCCCCGGGCACTCCCCTTGCACATACATAAGTTTTACGCTTTCTAAACCCTATCTTAACTTTTCCTTGCATATCTCTGGGTGCACGTATCTCCTTGTCGCACATAAGTGCCTAAACCAGCCCATACTGTACAATTTAAAAGCTTACTGTTACAACTGCCGTATGCACGGCTAGATGTGTGTCCGTCCCCGTCCCGCGCTGCTCAGCTTACCTCACTTCCCACGATGCATCTCCAGGGATTCCCCTGCCGACAGGTCCCCTGGTTACAGCATTCTAGTAACCAGCCACGTTCGTCCGGTCTCTGTAGCGCGCTGCTCGCGGTTCACTGGCATCTTTATGCGTTCCACCTCATTAGGGGGAAAGTTTCCCAGTAGGAGGAGCTGTGTTAGGCTGTCCTATCACAGGATAGCAATGTCTTTATAATCTCTCTCTGCCCTCACTTCTGCGCCGGTTATAGAGTCTGTTCCCTCAGTTCTGTGACCTGCTGCTTACTGTGTGCCTAGTGCTATTTTTCCCAGTGAATCGACCGTTGTTTGACCCACTTACCTGCCTTTGTTTCCTTTGTGTATCTAGTCCTGGTTCTCATCCCTTATTGTACCTACCTTCCCTGCAGTACCTACTTATCCCTTGAGTGTATGTTTATGTTACCTCCTTGGAGGTCCCGCTGTGTGAGTGTGTGTGTGCAAGCCCTTGTGCGTCTCGTCCAGTCCCGTGAACTGTCTTTTGTCCTGTGTGCCGCGTTTGGTGTTACTCGTAGTCCGTCACAGTCTGGTCTCTTCCGGTCTGATTCTACTCCCACTTGCCTTACTGCTCCCTTTCCCTCAGTCTGGTATCCACTCTGGGTTTCCTATTCTCTTCCGCGGGTCTGGTTCAACGGGGCACGACCAGGCTATTGGGGCGCAGCCAAATCCATCCCCGCCATCTGGGGCTCTGGTGAAAACCCCCTGATAGCAAAGTTACCGGGCCCCGGCAATCGACTCGGTCACTACCTCTTTCTCTCCCGTGGCCACCTCGGTACTCTCCAAGGTAATCCCGGGGTGCCACTTCCATTCACCTTCTCCTCTACGACCGCTCCGGTTCTCTGCGAGGTAAACCCGAAGTGTCGTAACACTAACCCCCACCCACAATGCGTATTTTCGGCTTTCGTAGGGATGTCACGCCCTATCGTACGGAGTTATGTACACGTTACGTACAATCAGAGTTACGATGCGTAACATCTGCCATGTGCATGCCCAGTGTGTTCTCACAGCCACATTTATGCATGCAGCATTCGCAAATTAGCGGTTGTTATTAAATCAGGACCTGGCCCAGAGTGATGAACTGGCAGTACGCTTCATTCAATGTGAACTTTAATAAGGGGTAATATAGAGCCCTCTCATGAGGAAACTTTGAGCCCTAAAAGGGTGCAATATAGAGCCTTATTATGAGTGAATATAGAGCCTTATTATGGGTGAATATAGAGCCTTATTATGAGTGAATATAGAGCCTTATTTTATAGGAATAAAGAGGTCTATTATAATGAAATATAGTGCCCTATTTTGGGAGAATAAAGTGTCCTCAAATGGGTAAATATAGAGCCCTTTTATGTAGAAATATATAATTCCCTAATAATAAATCCCTAATAAAATCCCACTTAGACTAATATAGGGATATATAGAACCCTAATATAGAGGAAAAAGAGCCCTATGATAAATTAACATTAAATTGTATTATGGTGGAATTCAAAGCCTTATTATGGAGGTATATAGAGCCTTATTATGGGGTAGTATAGAGCCCTATTATAGGGGATATAGAACCCTTATATGGGGGAATATAGAACCTTAATATGGGGGGAATATAGAGCCCTATTATTAGAAGAAAATAGAGCCCTATTATTCGGTAATGTGGAGTCCTATTATGGCGGAATACAGAGCCCTATTATAAGGGAAGATAGATCCTTATTACAGGGGATTTTGGAATCCTTTTATAGGAAATAAATGACCTTATTTAAGACCTGAGTTAAGAGCAAGATCAGCATATAAGTGCATTCATATGTAAATATAGGCACGAAAGAGATCCGGCAGACTGATTGTAGAGAAGCTACCAAAGTTAACCAGTCACGAAAGCTGGACGAACGGAACTCTGCTGTGCGTATTTTTACGAACGGATGTGTAACCCAGATGAGAATCACATGGCCACTAAGGTTTGTTCACTTGATATGTATAAAGTGTTGCATAAAATGGCATAGCAGCAGATATTTAAATATATGAGGATTGAGCATTGTGTCTATTAAACGCAACTGATCCATTCATTGGAATTCATAAGGCTCACAGCAAACCATGCAGATAACATCCTAAGAGTGAAGAGTGATTAACTTCTTTCTTGTAGGTTTCTACAATTTTGTATGCACTGCTGATAAAATAATAATAAATCCTGTCTCCATCTAGTGGTTGCCTGGGGTTATACTATGATGGGGATCCCCGGTATTCATTAGAGTTTTATTCAGTCCAGCTGGACTTTTAGTGCCAAGATTTTAAAATAAATGACTACATGGGTCTAATTCCTACAAAAGACAGTGGCATGAAAGTAGAAATGGCTACGCACTATGCAATATCTCCAGAGACGTAATGTTCCAGTAACATAGTTATTATATTAATTATTAATATTTGGTATTATTGTCACTGGAAATATTGTTGCAGAATTATCACAATCACTGACCAACTTCCAGCCAGATAAAAATCTACTAATTTTCCACAGCAACAGAAACTATTCAGCAGATTTAACTATACTATAACTATACCTATATCTTGGGAGCTGTAAAATACTAGAACACAATCTCTGGCTGTTTTACAGAGAGAGAAGCGTCCCGTGAAACCATTTGGAGGATTCTGGTGAGAGACTTTTACAATGCACTTTGTATACAGGTCACCGTAAATATATATTAGGTAGATCTTTAAGAGTAACAGCAAAACAGATTCTGGAATGCAAAAACATGTTTAACTGCAAAGAAAGCACAATTAAACCATGAATACAGAATTACATTGGAAATGTAACTATATTTTATATATTAAACATAAATCTATGCATTATTTGAGATCTATGTGCAAAATTAAAGTATTTTCCCTGCCTGAAAAATAATTTTAGTTAATTGGCTCCTCTCACTTTATAAAATGGTTTATCTGAGCATTTGCACCTGTTTTTCCCTTACTCCCAATCTCTGAATCAGCCCCTACGTCTAAAGGTCCTGATTCAGAGCTGCACTTACACCTTTTTGTAGGTGTAAATGTAGAACTGAGCCATACCATGTTCAACTGCAAGGGGAGGCAATTTCAAATTGTGAAAGCAAAATTATATTTAAGAGGTGAATTTTCTTAGCTGAACTCTTTTTTAAAGATTGAACATAAAGATATGCACTATGTGCATTCTATGTGCAAAAGTAAAGTATTTTCCCTGCATGCAAATGATTTTAAATAAATTAGCTCCCCTTACTTTGCAAAATGGTTTAGGCAAACTGTCCACTTGCACCTGTTTTATACTTACTCCCAAACTCTAAATCAGTCAATATATGTGACCGACTGCAATGTATGTTCCCTGCATGCTAAACAATTAGAAGCTGCTCCAAAGCTGCTCTTACACCTACATTTCAGGTGAAGGTGCAGCATGTATTTTCACTGTGTTTGTGCACAAACTATCTGCCTGTAATATGTGTACTCAAGATGTCTGTGGCAAGACATTCTTCCATTTGAAAGTGTGCTGCAGCCATATTGGGGAGGGGCCAGAAAGTAAACTCGTAACAGTAACAAGAAAACACCAGGACGCTCT
>WWET01005273.1:37033-57049 GCA_011038615.1 Limnodynastes dumerilii
CTGCAGGCAAGGTTGCTGGACCGGACTGCAGGCAAGGTTGCTGGACCGGACTGCAGGCAAGGTTGCTGGACCGGACTGCAGGCAAGGTTGCTGGACCGGACTGCAGGCAAGGTTGCTGGACCGGACTGCAGGCAAGGTTGCTGGACCGGACTGCAGGCAAGGTTGCTGGACCGGACTGCAGGCAAGGTTGCTGGACCGGACTGCAGGCAAGGTTGCTGGACCGGACTGCAGGCAAGGTTGCTGGACCGGACTGCAGGCAAGGTTGCTGGACCGGACTGCAGGCAAGGTTGCTGGACCGGACTGCAGGCAAGGTTGCTGGACCGGACTGCAGGCAAGGTTGCTGGACCGGACTGCAGGCAAGGTTGCTGGACCGGACTGCAGGCAAGGTTGCTGGACCGGACTGCAGGCAAGGTTGCTGGACCGGACTGCAGGCAAGGTTGCTGGACCGGACTGCAGGCAAGGTTGCTGGACCGGACTGCAGGCAAGGTTGCTGGACCGGACTGCAGGCAAGGTTGCTGGACCGGACTGCAGGCAAGGTTGCTGGACCGGACTGCAGGCAAGGTTGCTGGACCGGACTGCAGGCAAGGTTGCTGGACCGGACTGCAGGCAAGGTTGCTGGACCGGACTGCAGGCAAGGTTGCTGGACCGGACTGCAGGCAAGGTTGCTGGACCGGACTGGAGGCAAGGTTGCTGGACCGGACTGGAGGCAAGGTTGCTGGACCGGACTGGACCTCGAGACAGGACCCCTGGACTGGACCACGGCCGGAACAGGACTGGACCAAGGCCAGAACAGGACTGGACCAAGGCAGGAGCAGGACTGGACCAAGGCAGTAGCAGGACTGGACCAAGGCAGTAGCAGGACTGGACCAAGGCAGGAGCAGGACACAGAACAGCCAGCTTACAAGAAGACCATGTAGATCTTGGCACTGAGGATAGAGTGCACAGGGTTTAAATAGAGCGCCCTGTGCACTGATTGGCTGGAGGACTGGAGAAGAGGATCCTCATTGGCAGTTCAGCGTCACGTGAGTATTCCAAAATGGCAGCGCCCATGGACCGGAGGCACCGCCGATCCTGGCGCCAGAAGACACGTGGGATGCCAACAAGAAGCTGCAGCATGGTAAGTTTTGGAGTCTGTCACTGCCACAGTGACAGACTCTGACAGCCAGAGGACCGGAGCAGCTGCTGGGGACAGCGCGCAGCTATAGTCACTATAGTGTCACAGTAGAGGTTCCTGTCACTATAGTATCACGGGAGAGGGTCTTGTCCCAATAGTATCACAGGAGAGAGTCTTGTCACTATAGTATCACAGTAGAGGGTCCTGTCACTATAGTATCACAGGAGAGGGTCATGTCACTGTGTCAGTGCTGTAGGAGTCTGTCCCCTCAGCTCTGCTATAGTGATCAGATGCTGCAGGACTGGAAGGTAAGTATGGGGGAGGGAACTACTGGGCCAGAATCCGGTACAGGAGCACTTTTAGCCGGTACAGATCATTGAAAAATGGTACTGTACCTGCTAAATAGGCACAGTTGGAGGTTATGAAATTTCAGAAGTCTCCCGGATAACCCTTGTTTGTTCGGAGCTCCGGAGCTGTCTTTGTTCCTTGTAGTTAAACAATGGTTACTTTGGGTCCTTGGCTGCACCTCTTCCATTTGTATATACACTTGCACACATTTCATATATTTGATTAGAGGCACCACCTTGTGTTTTCTTGTAACTGTTAAAAGGACGTTTTCATTATGTCAGATTGCAATATGTAGAACAACCTAAAGAACTCTTTATAAATAATAGATTTTATAATTCCACAAATCTCCATTCACAAGATCATACATTTTGTAGGTTTCTTTATGTTTTGGAGTCGGGTAGATTTTGTATTTACAGCATATCTTGTGAAACATGCTGTGACAAAATGGACGTATTCCTGGATGTATTACTTTCCCAGCCCTGGTCATCAACCAAGGACTTATTATGAAGAATAGCTGTTGTGACACTTGTATCAGTAACCTCTGCAATATGTAGACTATGTGTGTTATATTTAGCATTTAACATATGAAGTTTCTGTAGTTATAGAAGTGTGTTATGTAGCATGTAGTTATAAGATGGTTATTGTGTGATGTGCTATAGGATTATGTAGCAGGTAGTTATAGCAATGTTTATAATGTAATATGTGTGTGTAATGCCAGGCAGATGGTTGGAGTAATATGTGGTGGGGTGCAAGAAGCCCATATAGGGTCATCCCTGACTACAGAGGACAGGAAGAGACCAGACGGGTGACTCTCCCCCTCCTCCCTCTACAGGAAACTGGAGGTGTGTGACATCACAAATGACTGGAAAGGGTTAAGTCTGGGAGTGGCTGCTCCTTATCACACATCTACGTAAGGCCAAGGGTTATCAGCATCAAAGAACTTTCACTAGCCCTGAGCTAGACTTAGTGGGGCCAAAACAGCAGGGAGTCCTCCTGGATAGTGTCCTAGACATTGATGGACAGCTGTCACTTAGCTATTGATTCTCCAATCACCTCTGCTAGAACTATGAGGGGCTGTCTTCAGTGCCTGGAGGTGTGTCCCAGGTAAAAAGCCAGAGAGGGGTCTTTGGAGAGAGATTCTGATCCAGGCTGGCGTTAAGGTGAGACCTCTGCCAGGTCCCAGAAGTGCTGGTGATTCCTGAAGTGACTGGTATTGAGGTAGGAACCTCTGCCAGCACTGAGAGTCCTGAGTACCAAGGATCTTCCACAGTTTTCCCTCCCGGGGTAGTGGCTCGCTGGTGCTGTAGAACTTGGGGGGCCTTCCTAATGCAGGGAGCCTGAGTCGCAGCGCCCCACCACGCTGCTGGGGAGCATTGGCCGAGCGGCAGGAACCCTCAAGACATTTACCCAGTCAGGAGTCTGCAGCATCACCTGGGACTGTTTTGTACTTTATTTGGACCTTGGGAGGAGACTTTGAGCAGGCAATGTGGTGCCATCAGAGGTGAAGTATTTGTGGCCTTGAGGACAACAGTTGGAACTCAGAGTCAGGTGATACAAGCTACTTAGACTAGTGGGGAAGAGGACAAAGGATATAGTGTTATCACTGTGTATGGATGGGATATAGTGTTTTCACTGTGTATGGATAGGATATAATGTAGTGTTCATGTTTTATAATAAACTACTGTTGTGTTTTTATAACTGTGTTTGCCTGAGTGATTAAACAAACCCTAGGAGATACCGAGTAAGTGTTTCTGGCATAGTAATCAGGTCAGGTGAAAGTGGTATCTTCACATTTGGTGGCAGCAGTGGGATCACTCAGTCCCAGGTCCTATCTGAGAATAGCTGCAGGGGTATCGTATTGTGATACATCCCAGGGCTCTGCAAAGCAGTAAGCAGTAGAAGCCAGTTACCACATTATCTTAAATGTGCTCCTAAAAGCTTTAAAGTGGTATCTTCACACATGCACATCTGACCGTTTTAAAACAAGACAATTGTTGATGTTGATGTCTAATTAATTACTTTATTAACCTACAATTCAGGTTTAATTAAGGGGATGATGCAGAGCTGTGCTTCTGTCTGTTTTTCATGGGGGGGTGCAGTAGGAATTTGCACCGCGCATGCCCAGAATAGGAGTGAGCACAGAAAAATAAGCGCTGCAACCTATCCGTCTGTGTCCACATTCATGCGTTTTGCACTAGTGGAACAGGGAGTTTCACTATATTAAAATAAGAAAATAGACATATAACTCATTTTAATAGGTGGAGTAGCTGTGTAAGCTGCCTGTGCTTCCAGGAAAATCTTAAACCGCGTTGTGGTGTAAGTAAGGAAACATGGTGACCCACTGAGTGACACTTGTGCCTCACAGCGCTGAGGTCACATGAGTTGGAGTGTGTATGTTCTCCCCGTGTTTACATGG
Organism: Limnodynastes dumerilii; assembly: GCA_011038615.1. Classification (NCBI taxonomy): domain Eukaryota; kingdom Metazoa; phylum Chordata; class Amphibia; order Anura; family Limnodynastidae; genus Limnodynastes; species Limnodynastes dumerilii. The sequence goes on from WWET01005273.1 coordinate 40,912, forward strand.
GTTTCCTCCGGGTGATCTGGTTTCCTTCCACATGCAAAAAACCTGCTGGTAGGTTAATTGGCTGCTGACTAAATTAACCCTACTCTGTGTGTGTATGTGTTAGGGACCTTAGTGTGTAGCTCCAATAGGGGCAGGTACTGATGTGAATGTTATTGGTTCTCTCAAAAGCACTGCTGACAAATTGTGCCGTTAAATAAATAAGCAATAAAAATAAGTCATTATTATTATTAGTTCTTTTCATGAGGAAATATGTGTTAAAAAAAAAAAGTGAAATAAACTTTGAAAAATGTTTTCCTTGGCATGTTTTAAATAAATTTCACCAGAAATTTAATTTATTTTTTTAATGACCACAATAGCAGCAGAATGATGCAACTATGTTCAGGCATTGCTGTATGTAATGTGTACATCATTTTAAGGGGTATTTTCATATTGTTAAATATAGTCATATTATTACTAATAACAGTAAAAAGTCCCTGACATGATTCAGAGTAGGCATAAAAAAATATTTGTATTGCTTTAATCAGTTTTTCTATGCAAGTCATTTGATATGCTTATCTGTAACACAGAACCGATATAAGCTCATGGAACTATTATTTTGGGGTCTCTTTCTGGCTGACTGAAACCCATGCATGTAATTTTACTTTTCACACTTAATAACCTTGGATTTACACTGCCGTTAAAAAGTTTGGGGTCACTTAGAAATTTCCTTACTTTTGAAAGAAAAGCACTGTTTTTTAATCAGAAATACACTCCATACATTGTTAATGTGGTAAATGACTATACTAGCTGAAAATGTCTGGTTTTTAAATTAATATGGGTTATTAGAAAATCCTTGCAAACCCTTGTGCAATTATGTTAGCACAGCTGAAAACGGGTTTGCCCGTTAGAGTAGCTATAAAACTGGCCTTCATTTGAGCTAGTTGAGTATCTGGAGCATCACATTTGTGGGTTCGATTATACTCCCAAAATGGCCAGAAAAAGAGAACTTTCATGTGAAACTCAACAGTCTATTCTTCTTCTTAGAAATGAAGGCTATTCCATGTGAGAATCTCTAGTTTGAGAAATAAGTGCCTTACAGGTCATCAACTGGCAGCTTCATTAAATGGTACCCACAAAACACCAGTGTCAACATCTACAGTAAAGAGGCGACCCCAGGATGCTGGCCTTCTAGGCAGAGTGGCAAAGAGAAAGCCGTATCTGAGACTAAAAGGAAAAGATTAATATGGGCAAAAGTACACAGACATTGGACAGAGGAAGACTGGAAAAAAATTTTATGGCAGCTAGTATAGTAATTTACCACATTAACAATGTCTAGAGTATATTTCTGATAAATGTAATGTTATCTTCATTGAAAAAAACTGCTTTTCTTCCAGAATCAAGGACATTTCTAAGTCACTCGAAAGCAAAGTTTAAATGACAAAATTATTATTTCAAATAAAAATCATTATTTATTTCTTGACTATATCTTCTATCCATTTTGCAACTCATTTGATAAATAAAAGTCAGTTTTCATGTAAAACACGAAATTGTCTTGGTGACCTCAAACTTTTGAACAGTAGTGTACATGTCATTGCTTTATCAACTGTAGGTTCCACCGAGATCTCAAAACACCAGTTCCTGAAAAAGGATAACAGGAGCGCACCTCTCGGTGGGAGATATATGGCCCCATAAGATATAGTATCATTTTCTTGCCTTATGATATTCCTATCTGATGAGATGTTGATTTTTGGTTGGCACGCTTGCTGAGACCTTGACCCTGAGTTTGACTGTTTTGCTTGTTTGAATATCCTTATGAACCAGAGATAAACTGCTTAAACTGTTTAAGTGTTTAAGGTTTTCCCCTTCCTTTGGTTCTTGTACCACACACATCTTGTTGAACTTCCCCTTTTGGCCTGAGCTTCTCATTTTTGTGAAATCCGGAGAAATAGTGGTTTGAGTTTTTGATTTGTGTGTTGGTGGAACAGTAGAGTAGCAGCTGGAACTGTTGCATAAGATAAATATAGAAACACAGATATTGGTAAAGAGACCCATATGTAATTCAAGTTCTGTTCCATTGATTAAATATTGGAACAGGTTAGTCCTGGTAAAGGTACCTGAAGCTAATTCAGAGTTTGGGAGTAAGGGTAAAACAGGTGCAAGTATACAGCTCAGCTAAACCATTTTGCATAGCAAGGTGTGATAATTAAATTTAAATCTTTTGCATGCAGAGAAAATACTTTACTTTTGCACATAGAACTCAAATACTGCATAGCTTTATGTTTATACTATAAAGTAGAGTTGAGCTAAGAAACTCCACATCTCAATTTTAATTGTGGTTTCACAATTTAGGTTTGCCTCCCCTTGCAGTTCAACATGGTATTGCTCAGGTCTACACCTGCACCTAAAAAAAGGTGTAAGTGCAGCTCTGAATCAGCCCCCCCCCCCAATATCTAACTGGCCTCTCACCAGACGTGGGGCTAAATTTACTAAGCTGCAGGAAAGGAAGGTGGAGATGTTGCCAATAGCAACCAATCAGATTCTAGTTTCTTACTTTCCTATTACATACTAGAGAATGTCAGCTAGAATCTTTCCCGCAGCTTAGTAATTCTGGGCCGTGGTGTCAATATGTTGATTGCAGTTAGCATGTGCGACCACTCTCTTGTGATATAGGGCCTGATTCTGAATTAAGAAGGTGCTTAAAATAAGAGAGGAAAGTCACTCCTGGGCTAAACCATGTTGATTGCAGGGGAGTCATATTTCATCTGTTGCAAACAGTATTAGAGTTGAGAGGTGATGTTTCCTATCCCAAGTCTAAATAACAGTATGATAGTAAAGCTGGTCAGTATCTGTGTGCAGTAAGAAATTCAAAGATATATTCCTGCATGCAAAGAATACAATTAACTTGACTCCCCCTGCAATCAGCATGGTTTAGTCCAGGAGTGACTTTCCTCTCTTATTTTAAGCACCTTCTTAATTCTGAATCAGGCCCATAGTGATGGAAGTCTGGGTGTGCAATTCTTGTCGAAAAGTCAGCCACTATGGGAGCAAATCACGCTGATAGAATAACCAGAGATATCACTGTTTGTAGGAAGTATGGATTGAATGCTGCAAAATTCCTGCTTAAGCATACCCTAAAACATGACCCATTCCATTAGGTACAAAATACTCTGATTTGTTGAAGAGTCAACAAGTTTTTTAAATATTAGTTAATTTATTTAAACCAGGTGAGTGCAGTTGGCTTTAATAAAGTTCCCGATGTTCTCCAACTTGGGGAGGAAAATATTGTACCTAATGGAATGGGTCGTGTTGGAGGGTCTGCTTAAGTGGAGCAGGAAGAGTTGAGACCTTCATACACTTACTATTGCAGACACCTTTGATCTGCAGGACCTTCGCAGGCTGTGCTGGGCAGGGATGCAAATGAATTGAGAGAAAATAAAACAAGGACTGCTTAAGCCCACATGCAATTAAGCCTCCTGATCAGGGCCTCACTAAGCCCACCTGGCTGGCCTGTTAACCAATGAGTGGAGGGGGTTGGCTTTGGTGCTAGCCTCCTCCCCTCACCTATAAATAATTTCTGACCCAGGAGGAGGGTCTTCTTTTTGTTCCTGTGTCTGGTGTTTTTCCCTCCATCCCTCCCTTGTCTGTATTAGTTAGATGGTTATGTGTATTGTGTGCGTTGGAAGCTGTAAACTGCCCTTGTTTCGCCAATGTGGTGCCCAGATATAATGGTTTTGTGGAGGGCCCTGTAGTTTAGCGGTTGCTGAGGTGTGTTTGGGGCGGGCAGCCTCAGCCATTTGTTTATGTTGCATTCCGGGCAGATCACAGAGGTGTTGGAGAGAGCTGGCAGTTGAGTATCACATTCTTATGTATTGTGCTTGCTATTCGCTTTGTTGCCCCCATCCAAATTTAAATTAATTAAATTCATCCAATTCTAAACAATAATTACGAATTCCCATTCACCCAAATAAATAAACATAACTATTGTTTATTTATTTCTAAGAGGTAAGGGAGGGCTAGGTGGGCTCGGGGATGAGCCATTAACCATGGAGAGCTTATACAGTAATTGGTTGCTTTATGTAACACAAACCATGGTTGTTAAAGAAATTCCTTCCTATTTTAATTTTATTATTCGTGTAGCTTGTGCCTTCGGTTTATCTACAAAAGTAGATGCAGATGTCATTCTATGTGCACTAGAATGGACACCTGATAGAATGTTCATTGATGGGTCTAGTTTAAATAGAACTTATTCATTACTAAGTTACTAAAACTGTTGCCTTGAAAAGTAAACAGGACTAAATTAATGACCAACTGCCAGAATCCAACTAAGGGGTAGCTCCAAACCTAAAGCTGACAGTAAATTTACGCAAGGCATTTGCATAAGTTCACTGTCAGGTAACATCTGAGCATGCAGACCCTTCCCTTACAATTGCTCTATCTCTATAGGCAGGGATAGCCATTTAAATTAAGCATACGGGTGGGAGAAGCCCCGAAATGACTACGTCTGCGGCCATACGTATGTGTCCAGATTTATTACCAAGAGCTAGGAGTGCAGGGGGTGTGCACTCCCGGCTATGTGATCGTACCTACGGACCCTCGCAAGCAAGTAATGCCTGCGGGGATCTGGATCTGCCCCTAAGTCTGTTAGTGCTAAATTAATGCGTAGGCAAATCAAAGAGGCAGAAGGCAGTTGCATATTGGCCGATGCTGCTAAGTGTACAATCACCCCTGACAAGCACAGACAGTTTTTTGTAGAACGAGTCATTGACCGGTATTCCATCACTTACCAGTTATAATTTAATTAAATCATATTTGAGCTATAGTGGTTGCTGCTCTCATCCTTAAATTATTAGCAGATTGTGCTAGCGTTCCCCCTTACTAATTTTGTCCCACAATTTCCCATGTTCAATCGCACCACATCCCTGTAAAAAAAAAAAAAAATAATAATAATAATAATAGTTCAGATTTCACAATCTTAATTTAAATTAAACGATTATTATCATCATTTTATAGATAAAGGAGCTTATAGAAGGCAAACCTTCACTTTCCCTTTCGGGCAACACTTTTAGTCATAGGAATAACTCATTTATTGTGTAGACTTAAATTGAACTCTTTCCTGTGATTGAGTTTTTCTCTTACAGGTGAGACATAGCAAGTGACAGCAGATAAGAGTCACATGTAGTTGTTTAGGTGTTCTTCTGATCTTAGACTTTATTTAACCCACAATTTAGTTTAAGATTTGTGATATCCTTTTGTTTATCCACAACATGTGTAAAGGGCCTGATTAACAGATAAGTTTGAAATAAATACAAAAATCTTCCAAATAAAATTTCATAAAGGGAAATGTTCAATCTCCTGTTGAACCCAAGGATTCGTCTTTTCATTGCGCATGATGTGACTGTGAACTATTTGATAAAAATGGCTAAAATAAACTGTTACAGACTCTGTGATAGACCACTCCATGCAAAAAGAAGATATAGCGATGATGAGAAAAGTTTTTAACATTCCATTTCTTTGACAGATTGGAGGGAAGCTTCATATGTGGTTACATGCCTTTCACTGCAAGATGGGAACTTCTTCTGAACTAGTGGTTGAACCAGAAGGGACACAAATTTGCAGTACGAAATCAAAGAGGCATCATGTGTTGAGACATGGACATGTTATTTAAGCAGCATGGTGGCTCAGTGAGTACAGCTTGTCTCTCACAGCGCTAAGGTTATGAGTTCAATTCCCAGACAAGGCCATATCTGTGTGGAGTGTGTATGTTCTGCCTGTGTCTATGTGGATTTCCTCCAGGTGCTCTGGTTTCCTCCCGCACTTCAAAAAGATGGTGGTAGGTTAATTGGCTGCCGATTAAATTAGTCTGTGTTAGGGAACTTAGCTTGCAACCCCAATGGGGCAGGGACTGATGTGAATGTTAAATATTCTCTGTAAAGCGCTGCACTATATAAAAACCTGTTAATAAATGTTCAATGTGAATGTCAGGAATTGTTCCTGTCATACGCACAAGGTCTTCCCAAAATGATAAAGTGGTCACAGGTCTATTGCCAAGAAACATATCAGTGATTAACTATAAAGTACCGTATTTCCCCACATATAAGACGCTCCCCATTTTTAGAGCCTAAATTTTAAAAAAACAATTTTAAATGTATTTTTTAATGTATTATTTTTAGCATTAATTAACTTAAAAATGGGGGCATCTTATACAAGGGATCAGGGAATTTAAGACTGAACTTACCTTTTCTGTCCATCCGGTGGTCCCTCAGGCAGTTTTAGGCTCTCTCCACCGCAGCTCTGACTCCGGCTGGCTCCCTGGCGGTGCGCGCTGTACACTGACGCTGTGTGACCTAAGGTCACGTAACGTCAGTGTAAAGCGCGCACCGCCAGGGAGTCAGCCGGAGTCACAGCTGCGGGTGAGAGAGCCTGAAACTGCCGGAGGGACCGCTGGAGGGACTGAAAAGGTAAGTTCAGTCTTACATCCCCTGTATAAGACGCACCTGGTTTTTAGACCTATTTTTGGTCTAAAAAAGGTGCGTCTTATACATGGGGAAATACAGTAACTCCAAAAAATACATTTCAAGAAAATTCACATATTAGGTCATATTAGGAAATCCTTCATAGTTGGTCAGTAAGGCCCAGATTCACACCACTGGACGTATTGCATATATGTCCGGAGTTTCCCGATATTTGATTCTGCGCATGCATAGTATCTTTTTTACGTATTCTACGTATCTTTTCGTAGATTGTCGATTGTATTTTAAAGACCGCATATATGCAATCTACGTGACGAAAAGATACGTAGATTACATAAAAAAGATACTACGCATGCGCAGTATGAAATTTCGGAGGGAGGATTCTATCTAGAGTTGCATATTTCCGCAGAAACACGTGCCTCTGGCTAGAGAAGTGTCAGCTCTGCAGTCGGAGCCTTATAGGCAGAAGCTGCGACTGTGCAAGTTTCCTGTGCATTTAAATAGGGCTTTTAATGCTTGCAGGTACATTAGTGACAGAGCATTTCAAATAAATAAGTCATTTTTAAATTATTTCATGCACATTTTAATTTACATTGGTTTTTTTAAATGTTCATCAGTGGTTTTTTATTTTTGTAATGATCATTTTTACATTGAAATTGAGCTGCGCTTATTACTCACACCATCCCCTGAAATTGGGTAAGCTTTTCACGGAAGTTCAGTCCCCTTACCCTGCTACTGTGCTTATTTAATTGAGAAAAATGCACCTTTTCTCATTAAAATATTGTGGAACTCCTTTCACTAGTACAGAGCAGACAAATGTGGACACATCTGTTTATAGTTACTATTGAACTTCACAAAGAGTATTGTCCCAATGGAGGCATGGTATATCCTCCATGCTGTGCAAGCTTAGTAAACAGGAGTTGGGCATCCGAAATATATATTATCGATAAATGGCTAAAATGGATAGCATAGTTCAGTGCAAACACAGGTTTCTACGTGTTTCTCACGTGTTTTCTTTTTTCAGAAAGCAATGAGTGTTTTATATTGCCTCTCAATCATTAGCTGCTCACTTTTGTGAGCAGCTATAAGCAGTTTTATTGTGTATTTTGAGTTTAAAATAGGTGGTTGAATAATTAGGTATTGGTATGAATTGACATAACTTATTACTATATGTTTTAATTGTGTGAATCAATTCTACCTTACATTCTCTAAATTTAATGAAAGTCAGTATAATAAATACCCTGGTTTTGAAGTTATATGCCTATAAAGATGCCATCTTTTAACAAAATTAGTGCTATTATCAGTTTTTTTAATTGCATTTGCATGTCACCTAGTTGGGCTAGAGAGTTGGACAACATCTCATTTTAATCCTCTTTTATATGATATATAACGCAGCAGTATGTTTCACTAAAGATGAAAAAATGTACATTTCTAATATCAAAATGTTGATTTTCTCAAAAAGCCCATTTTATTTTATTTTTTTTAAATCTCAAAAATTATTCACGGTTGTTAATAAATCCCCAAATTTGTGAGTGTTTCATGATTCAAAATCTTTTCTAGTTTTAGTCACTGATGACCTCAGCTTCACCCCAGGCAACCTAGTAATATACAGGCCCAGATAGTTCTTATTTTCATTATTTTATCAAACAGTTCAAAGTGAAACCTCTTGTAGCAGATGATCCCATCATTATCCCAAAATAAAACTTTGCAGCTTTATTAACAACACTATGAACAGTTTATTAATTTTTTTTTCAAAAAATTTAAAAGATTAGATTTTTTATCAAATCTAAATTTTTATATTGAAAATGTTACATTTTTCATCTTTACTGAAACATACTGCTGAGTTATATATCATATGAGGTTTAAAATAAATCAAAACTTGCCCAAATCTCTAGATCAGTTATGTCAAATGCAATTAGAAACACTGATAATAGTAATTTTTTTGTTAAAAAATGGCATCTATGGCAGGTATATAACTTCAAAACCAGTAGACATATTAGCCTAATATATTGGCGATTTCTTAACACCAATGACAGAATTTAGGTCACGGTTGAATCTTTGTGTTAATTTGGTTTGGAATAACCCAGATGAGTAATATACTCTTTCTGTAGGACACTGAATGGAAGATGTCCGTACCATTGTCTGATCTCTGCAGGAAGTCGTTAGCTGTTAATTGGTAAGTAAACAATGGTATAGTTTCTGAAGCCCTATTCAACTTTACTCAGCAAGTGCGGCTGCCACACATGGCATAGATTCTGGGAAAGGTTTAACTGAGCAAAATTGTATTACCTCTAAGGTTTCCTTTCATTTTAAGTGTGTAAACTGAAAATACCGTTTAAAGGAAATAATTGGATTAATGACCTTATATTTTTTTAAAAAAGGGATTTATATGTTTGTTTATATTTCTGTAGCGTGTTAGCAAAGAAAAAAATGTCTTATGTCTTTTACACATTCTTATTTTTATAGTTCTATACACAAAAACTTGAAATGTAAGGCTAAACGCTTTAAGGTTGATTTATTGAATAGGGCCTAAGAAACCAGTGGAAGTCCCGGTTGTGAACCTCACCACCCTTACCAAACCCACCTTAGACAGTAACTAAACCAGGTTGCATAAAAAGGACTCAATCGAACCTTTAGGTTTATTGTCATAAAATAAATAAAGAACAGTAAACAATAAACAGTGATGATAACAACAAAGTAAACAATAAACCACAGGGATGGTGATGGAAGAAGGCAGTGCAGGATTTAACGATTAGCTATGCATACCAATAGCAAACAAATAATAAGGTTGGGCATTTACCACCCACCAAAAACTCTAGCGTCCATTTAAACCAAAGTGGGGGCATCTACCACTCCACTTGCATAGGACACCGTGAAGACAGCCCATGATAAAATTGACAGGGTGCTCCCAATTAATCTACTGTACACGGGCCTGCCCCTCAAACGAAACCCAATAACATGGCTTAAGGGAGAAGATACCCGCCGGGCTGTGTAAAGCCTGGTCCCCAAACTATTAGGATAGCTATGCACTGCCTTCCCGCCATCACGCATAATAAGGAGTGGAAAACACCCCATCGACAACATGACCAGATTCAGGGAGGGAGGGAGGGTGAAATGTCTTGGCAAGTGAAGAAGGAAGAGGCTGAGTGCAGTGAGTTTATAAAGCCCCCCCCAGCTAGACCCTCCCCTCACCCTGTCATTGGATCCAATCATCAAAACAATTAAACAGACCCCTAGGCATATCATTCCCAACCCAGGGTTTAACTGCCTTCGGGCCAATGACTTAACCCTCAGTTATCTTTTCCCAAGTTTGATAAGCAATATATGTATAAATATATATTTGCACACACACACACACACACACACACACACACACACACATTTTAATACAATTTGCTTAAATTCATTACAGGATTCTACAATTCTCCATGGTTGTAAGTAGGACAGCTAATGGAATATTATTGTTCTACATTTCTCCATCTTTTGTTGTTGATAGATTGTGGTAAATCTGTTTCTTTAGTTATCTGCTTGACAAAGTCCCGTTAGTAGGGACGCGTTGCAGTGTGCCTACCACTGTCACCTTCCAGATCGTTTTGAACCTCTATATACCCCTTTGTGGAATCGCAATTTTCCTGCAATCTACAGCTGCGCTCTGGAATTCACATGCGGGGACGCCCGCTCAACTTGCTCCGGAGACGCCATTGCTAAACTCCCATGATAGGACTCCAATACCATCATCGGGGCAGTGAGTATTATTTTATTTTGCTGCAGGACACTAAACAGCATGCAATACTACTTTCCGCAAGTAGCCTACTTTCAACAGGCGGAATTCAATCAGTGCACCAATATACTATATGCTGATGTGAAGTGCGCTCTGCAATCTATGTATTAATTACAAATCATCGTGCAATATTGGGTTATATACCTTTCACAAAGAGGATAATATCCATTACAAGTTACATTGTGGATAAACAGACGATATTTGCACTTTTTTGGACATTATTAGATTACAATACGGATGGACTTTTAATTATTGAATTTAATATCTTCTTTATCTGGAATAACGCATTTGGGTCAAGGTTCATCACTTTCTGTTGTAAAGTGACATTTGCTATCTATTGTATGTGGTCTTATTTTATTTAAGATCTTTTTTTATACATATAATTTTAAACAATAAATTTGCTTGTTATACCTATTCTCAAACTCGCCATTTCAATAGCAACAAATTTTAATTTAAATTTAATTTATTTGTATTTAATTGTATCAACTGTATGCTTTGAGCGCGGCTATATTGTGTCTATTGTCTTTAGTTATCAGCAAATAAAAAAATAAGAACTGAGAACAGCACAAAACAAATTGAAGTCTATTTAAAAAAAAAAAAAAAGTTTCACTTCTTATTTAATTTTATATTCTGTTCCTTTTTCTTGGTAAAAATTGGTCTTATTTCCATGGAAATGCATTTTATATTGTGTTAGACAATGAATTTGGTGCCCACAATCCAAGCAGACCTAAATCTACAGAACTAATCTTGCACAATAATTGAGTTGTGTAATAGATAGTCATTAATATATTGAAAGGTTTAAAATACTTTACTAAACACAATCTCTCATCTTGTTACAGAGGAAGAAACATCCTGTGAGTCCATCTAGAGAATTAAGGTGGAAAACGCTTTTTACAAAGGACAATGTAGATCTTTTCTCTAAAACCATTCTCTTAGTTTAATAATTGCTACTTAACAAATGTTTAATTTCTATTGTGTAATTTAATTCTTGACGGTAAGAGGATATTTTTGTTATGTCAGTGTCAATATTTTGAACAACCCATAGAACACTCTCAATAATGGATTTTTTTAATGTGATAATTCCACAATTGGATACTTTTGCGTTTAGATCTAGTTAAAAATTGTTTATTTTATTGAAAACAAGGCTCTTGTGGACAATTCCTGCCACCAAGACTTAAAAACTGTTTCCTTATCCTTAATTAGGACTGTAAGGAAACCAGATTTATTTTATTTCTTAAAGTGAAATGTGTATGTATGTATATGTATGTGTGTATCTATATATTGTTTTTAATCAAAATATTGCAGAAATTAATAGTGAGATTTAAATTTATTTTTTTTAAGTACGCATTGCATTACTAATCCCAATATTTTATTAATATAATATATAAATACAGATGAGTACTGACCCCTTGTTTTGGTTTTAATTCATCGTCCATTGTTTTGGTTTTGTAATTTTTGGGGGGAGGATTGATGAAAACGGCTAAGATCATGTTATTTGTATGTATTTTGCTCTTGTAGTGTTATCAATATTTAGAACATTAACCTGTCCTTTTGGATCACCTCACAGTTCACAATTTTGTGTTCACCTGTATTTGTTAAAGGCTGCAAGCAGTGACAAAGCAGCAGAACAAATACCAGGCAGTGTAAAAGAATATAGCACATAGAGTAAATGTATAGAAAAAGGATATAAAATTCAGAGCAATACTCACATTAAACACTAAGTTTAGGCAAAATGATCAGCTAAACGGAAACAAATCCGGAAACCATATTGCATACATTGAACATGCCACAAAAGCAAGATCAACTGTATTTATTTGCTAATATAATATTCATAAAATTAGTGAGGGGACTTAATATTTTGAGTGATGTGGTATTTAACAACATATTTAGTAGGGACATGCAATGCAGTCATATTTGGACCCATACGAAAAACGTGCGGGCGTCTGAATCCTATCCAGTATTACTATCTCTATGTTTACACACTGGCAGAATACTGAATTTTATTAATTTGAATAATTTACTATATTCCTCTTTAAAATTAACTAGAACACATTACTACAAAGAGTTTTTGTGTGTTTACATTTTTTTATATAGTGCTACATATTTATTTAATGTCTTTTGTTTTTCTTTCTTATATTTTTATCTGTAGAGGTAAAGGTTAATATGGAAACTACTTTTGCAACTCAGAACTTCTTGATTGTGACAGAAGATATTGGCACTATGTAAATATATTTATTTATTAACTATTTATTGATGTATACAGGTATCATTTTCTGTTTTACATTATTAGGGGATTTTACCAATGTGGTGAATACTATGTAAATGGGAAAGGGTGGGTCAGTGAGAGTGTTATAGTGTTATACAATGATACCACACATTACGTGAAGTGCTCTTAGGACCAGGCCTGTGGCTGTTTCCCTCCGTCCATTATGAGTAATAAAAGTCTGTATCCGACCCTCTAGTACTGTAGCAGATACTCTCTCCTGAGTCAGCCCTGATTGTTCTGGATAATGGATGGTAAAAGTCACTAGGGTTCTGGGTTATATGTGTGGGTTAGTGGTAAGAATAGCCCTTGTGCGAAAGGGCCGCTTTCTACCGGGGATTTTTGAAGTGCATCTAAAATAGAATGCTCCTGCCACACCAAGGAAAAGCAATCGATCAGCTCCAGGATGACTTCGCAGCGGCGAGAGGTGAGCATTTCTTCAACCCCAACCCTTATCCTAATCCTCAAAATCCCCTTCAATTACCCCAACCCTCTCCTCCCCGCAGCCTGACCCTAAAACTCACTTCCCGCAGCTTAACTCTAAGACTCTCTCTCCCTCCCCCCTCCTCCCTGCAGCCTAACCCTAAGACTCCCCTTATAGATTAACCTACTTGGTGTAGCGGCATATTTATCCATTCATTATGAAAAACTTCTAATTAGTGATTTTTTTTTTAAAATACAGACAGCTGAAAATGAGCATTCAACTGTTTGTACTTTGAAAATTTAATTTTCACTCAGAAGAATGCATCCGCTAGTTTAAATATAAACATTTTTGGAGTATTTATGTTTCATGAATACATATAAAAAGTATTCTTCAAATTTGGGGGTAAATGTTTTTAATTTTATGAACCATGTTGTCTACGATTGATTGAGTAAATAACACTGTGCTCTCATCTACTTTCAGATACCCCAATTTGGACTATGAGGACTATGATTTCTTAAGCCACGAGTATTACACAGACAATATCTCCATCAATTACTTGATTGTCGCCATTTTCTCTTGTATCATATTTCTGTTGGGTTCTCCAGGGAATGTGTTAGTGATCTGGATCACTGGATTCAAGATGAAGACTATGAATGCTGTGTGGATCCTGCACCTGGCCATTGCTGACCTCATATGTTGTGTGTCTATTTCTTTTATATGTGCAGTTTTTTTTTTTATCTACTGTGATAATTATTCATTTCATTATCCATTACTCCATTATATATGGATAACTTGCGATCTTGCAGTGTTGTTAAGAATATTTGCTAGCATCATTTTCTTCATGGCCATGAGCATTGATCGCTGTATATCAGTAATGTGTCCATTATGGTCCAAAACTCCAAGAAAATCTAAACATGTCCACATCACAGCAGCCATCATTTGGTTACTAAGTCTGATCCTAACTGGGCTACAGTTCCTACCATATATTTTTCAATTTCATTCAAAACCCCTATTTTATTATATGTTGATTATTTTTTCTACCATCTTTTTCACCATCATTATTACTTGTTATTCTCTAATTTGTTTCAAACTTAAGATAATGAAAAGACCAAACAGGTCTCAGAGACCCTACAGAGTCATCACTGCTCTTATCATCTGTTTCTCTATATGCTGGGCTCCATATTACATTTATATAATAATATCAGATTATTTAGGGCAAGATGTTTCTTTTTTAATGAATATTATAACTTTCTGTCTGGCTTGCTGTAACAGCTGCATTAATCCTATCATCTACGTCTTCATAGAACAAGATTTTAGAGAAACTTTAATGGCTTCATTACCACCTGGGATAAAAACAGTAATAAATAAGTGTTTTAACCAGACCCCTAGAAATCCACAGAGTGACACTGAAGAGATTCTCAATACAGATGTCTGAAATGTATCATCTCACTTTTACACACTTCAATCCAGGGCCACCATCAGGGGGGGATAGCCGGGACTATTGTCCCCTGCCCGGACCTGATGGGGGCCCGTCAATACTTACCTAGTTCTGTAGCAGTAGTTATTGGCGTTATCCTACCACTGATACTTGCTGCTAAGTGCCATTCAAGCCAGCCAATGCTGAGGGAACTTCTTCCCTACGCACTGGCCCGCTGTTAAAGCATGTCTGTTGGGCCCCGCCCCTATGTGATGTCACCAACGACGTCATCTAGGGGCGGAGCCTAGTGGCTGGGTCCCGGACCCGGCATTTGATGACAGCAGCCCTGCTTCAATCACAAATGCAAGGAAACTCTGCACAGATATCAGCAACTCAGTTTAATCCAAAGCTAAGTAAATATCTGTCCCATTGTGCATGTAACCGGCGTTATACAGTAAATAAATTGCACTATTATTACAATGTATACTGCTGCAAATGTTCTTATACTTTCAATCAGTAAGACCATAGTAACGGACATAAACCATTTCTGATCTCTCTTATATGTGTAGAAATACACAGAGGTTTTTAGTGTAACCTGTTTTTATTGGCATAACCACAAGAAACATTTACAGTTCAGTTACAGTTATAAACCAAGCATCAAGAAACATTACAGATTCAAAATAGGGGTACAGTCTTATAGACATCAACATTATAGAGTTCCCTTATCCCCAATGTTCCCAATCCTTATCAGACATGATGGTGAGTTGGGATGGCCGGATAATATTGGTTCTGTTGAGCAATGTGTGTTCACCATTTTAAAGAAAAAAATAGCATAGTATGGGGGGTGTAAATAGATGGGAAAGAAAAGGTATGGGGGGGGGATCCTCTTGCATATCTCTAGGTGACCATGTCCACTGTGACAGTTGCAAAGTTTGACACTTCAATTTGCTTGGGGTAGGGTAACCACCATGAGTTATTTGCAAGATAAGTAAACTATTTCCTAGGAGCCAATAAAAATAGGCCAATGAGGAGTGGGAATTAGCTGGCTCTTTGTGTAAAGCAGGGGTTGTTAGGGGCAGTTTTTAGGAATCTGAGGCTTTAAACTTCAACCAGGGGATGCAAGAGTCTCAAAACTTTTCATAATTCTGGTCCATGGTGAATTCCATTGTCATTAGAAAATCCTCATATAGAGCACTATAATGGGGGGGGGGGATATAAAGGCCTATTACTGGGAGATTAAAAAAGGCCTTTTATGGAGAGAAAAAGGCATCGGTGTATAATATGAATATAATTCATCAGAAATTAAGATTTTCATTTTAAGTGTGTTATAAGGATCATTTAAAAATAATAAAGAGAGAAAGAATTACTTTATTATGGAACATAGATCTGCTAAGGTTAGATATAGATGCTTATTATGTTGATTATTTAAGCCCAATTAAGGAGAAATTAAAATCTTTATGGGTCAATAAGTCTATACACTCAATAATAAAACTCTTTATTCTTTTATTTCTTTATTTTGTCTTAAAAAAAGATTAATAATGGTTTGTCCAAACAAACTTTTAACGAATAAAAATAAAGAGAGAAAAAAAAACAGAGAAAAAAAATCCAATCCCACTCAGATGCAAAACAAATGTGACCTTTCAGAGTGACGCATATTAAATTCAAATTCAGCCTTTCCGTTCAAAAGAATACTGGACAAAGGATTAGTAATATTAGTACTAGAAGGGTTATATATATATATATATATATATATATATATATATATATATATATATATATGGGGCACTCAGAGAGTTCACAGATA
>WWET01005273.1:60740-71581 GCA_011038615.1 Limnodynastes dumerilii
GGAATGTTTCAGGGGGGGGGATTATTTGTGATGTGGAATTTAAGGGTATGTGTGGGTATGGGGATTATGTGTGGTGTGGAATGTATGGGGGGTTATGTGTGATGTGAATGTATGGGGGGGTAAGTGTGATGTGAAATGTATGGGGGGGTTATATGTTATGTGGAATGTAAGGGGGTGCATGTGAGTTTTTTTTAAATAAATAATTAATAATTAAATAAATCTTATGAGTCTCCTGTGTGTCTTCCGGTGAGTGTCAGCCGCCAGTGTGTCCTGCGGTCAGTGTCCTCGCCAGTGCGTCCTCCCTCTTCCTCCTTCTTTCACTGTACAACCCAGGAGAAGGTAATCAGTAGTGGTTCCTGACAGGAGGGCTGCTCTAAGCGGGAATCCTTCCGGGTATGCGACAGAGGGATTCCCCTGCAGCCAGCACGTCTGCCTGCGACCTCCCCTCTGACGTCACAGCCAATCACCGCCGCAGACCTTCAGGGATTCTCCCAGCAATGAGAAGGCATGCTGGGGCTCTAGGAGACTGCCGGGACTTCCAATCCACCATCAGATGTCCGCAGGTGCAGCATCCACATCGCCGATGGATAATCTGCTCTGCTCATGCTGCACATTATGCCGTACATTATTTTCTGTGGAGTGCAGTGTAAGGGGGTGTATGTGGTACTGTACTGGGGTGTATATGCAGGGAGTAGTGTAAGGGGGTGTATGTGGTACTGTACTGTACTGGGATGTATGTGCATGGAGTAGTGTAAGGGGGTGTATATGGTGTGTACTGTACTGGGGTGTATGTGCAGGGAGTAGTGTAAGGGGGTGTATGTGGTACTGTACTGTACTGGAATGTATGTGCAGGGAGTAGTGTAAGGGGGTGTATATGGTGTGTACTGTACTGGGGTGTATGTGCAGGGAGTATTGTAAGGGGGTGTATGTGGTGTAATGGAATCGGGATGGAACTGACATAACAGCCTGGTGCCCGGCTGCCTCCCCCTTCTCCCTATCCTGGGGGTCTGTGTAAGGGTCTCTTCTAATACGTTTAAATATAATGCAGATGCTGCAGGGACTGTATTTTCAAACCTCCCGCCCCCTGGTTCGTGCAGTGAATAAATTATGACTTCACCGGGTGCCGGGGCAGGAGTTTCCTGACACAGCCATTCAGAATATAACTATAATTACTGCAAATTCACTTTTATAATTTACATGTGTGCCCACCCTCTACTCCAAAACAGCCCACCAGGAGGAGATAATATGGCTGACTTCTCCAGCACACAGAGGAAAATCTCTGTGCGAGAGACGTCAGCCATGTTTCTCCTCTCATGTGAAGGCAGTCTCAGTGTACCAAGCAGAGTGCTCTTACTTGACATGCGCAACGTTATGACATCTGTGACATTTCCTATCTCTATAATGGACACATTTTCCTAAATTGTAAAAATACTGTCATTTTATCTGAAATCTGACTCCCCCAAAGGCACTCCCCTGGCACATTAGCTCTCTAACAAAAATACAGCTAGTGAAAAGACCCTTTCTACACTGAGTTATGCCTTCCCAATTAAATGTTAATGTAATAGAGACTTTTAAAACAGGAAGTAGAAAAAAACGGCAACATTTTCCACTTTAACCTGTTCCAATTTGGTCATTTTTTATTTTTTTTTTCTATCAAATTTGACATGCAGCACCAGGAGACGATTCTGTACGAACTGGTGCTAATCAATAATGAATAAAGGTTCCATACAATGGGTTTATCAGACCCAGAAGGGGGTGTCCAGTTATGTGCACCATACACATCTCCTGCTGGGACCGATAATCCAAGCAGAAGAGGTACTTAAAGAATAAGGAGCCATTCAGTAAGCTCCCTGGCTCCTTTAAATTATCGGGAGCTAATAATGTCAAAAGACCAAATAATTGTACCAGAGCATTTCTGGAACGTTTATCTGGTGTTTTAAAAATTGATCATGTCCACTAATTAGAGCGATTTTTTTGCCCAATCACCTGATAATTGGATGATCTGGCCAATAATTACTCTAGCGTATGGCCAGCTTTAGCTGAGTAATATATAAGACCTGAACACAGGTCAATAAGCGGTACTTACCTTTACTTTCCATTCTGACTTCACGGATCTCTTTCAATTGGGTCTTATTTGAGTCAAACTAAATTTCAAACTCACAAAGAAGATTTAATGAAAACAAACAATAAAACCGACATCAGGAATAACAAATACATGATGTAATTTATGGAACTTGGGCCAGATCCAGAACAACGCTTGTGAGTGAATTTACGCGTAGCGGAGACGTAAAATCGCCTTTTGGTAAGTACTGCGCATGCGCATCATAGAAAATACACTCAGTAACGTAGTGCAATTGTGAACGTATGGGCCATTCACGTATGTGTCACATAAATACATACGTGTGGGCGTGCCAATTTTACGCGAGTCCAAAATACATCTGAAATACATTAAGTAGGCGGGGGTTTGTATTTAAAGTGTACAGTATGGGTGTGCTTAGCTGCGTAAATACGTGTTGCCCATACATACGTGTGTGGATCACTGCGGTTACGTTGGCAAAAGTTAAGGTAGGGTTTGAAAAGTGGATCTTGACAAAATACGTACATTCAAGGGGTGTGTCTAGGGGAGTGTATAGAAGGTACACATACAAAAATACGCTACGCGAATAAATGTACGGCAAACGTAGTTCTGGATCTACCCCCTTATCTTTATAATATTGGACCTGATTCACACTTAAGAATCTTCTTAAAATAAGAACTTAAAGTCACTCCTGGGCTAAACCATGTTGATTGCAGGGGTGTTATATTTCATCTGTTGCAAACAGTACTAGTGTTGAGAGGTGATATTTCCCAGACCAAGTCTAAATAACAGTGTAATAGTAAAGCTGGTCAGTATCTGTTTTCAGTAAGCAATTCAAAGATATATCCCTGCATGCAAAGAATACAATTAACTTGACTCCACCCGAAAACAACATGGTTTTGCCCAGGAGTGATTTTAAGTTCTTATTTTAAGAAGATTCAGTATGTTTATGTAATATTTCTAAGTGGCCACAAAATGTTGAATAATATTTGTACATTACAAAATATTGTTAATGTCTAACTCAGCCATTGAACAAATTCTTTCTTGTAAGTTTCTACAAGCTTGTATACACTGTAAATGAAATGATAATTAATCATAGAAACATAGAAAGTGATGGCAGATAAGAGCCACATGGCTCATCCAGTCTGCCCAGTTGTTTATTTAAAACTATTGTGGAAACCGGAATAATAATATAATAATATAATAATATAATAATATATGTCATATTTATGTTATACCAATCTGTTAGGCTTCTGTTATCTGAATCTTAGACAAAAGGCAGAGTTAACTATTGATATGGTAATTAGCAGGGACTTCCTTTGATCAGGAGAAGGCTTCCTTCCCCCAAAACTGGCCCAATCAGAGATGTTAGAGATTATCCAATCATAGATCAGGGAAGTTGTAATGAAAAGATAAATGTAACTTTTTAGTCTCAGAGTGGAGTCAGTGCTGAGTGGAATGAGAGTGCCATCAGAGCTGAGTGGAAACAGTTGAAGGAGCCAAGATGGCTCACCTAATTCATATGGGTTGGTGAGTATAGAAAATGTATACAGCATATCAGGGTATCCTATTTCTATTATCTTCTATAACTTCATTCTAACTTAATCTAACATAATGTGCTCTAGTGACCTAATGTTAACTCTGTATTTCAAACTTATCCTACTTTAAAGCACACTTAAATTGGTTATTTCTAAACTCTGCTGGATAATGCCATGTGCTTGTAGCCATCTTGGGTAACATGGGTTAGTAGCCATATTGGAAAGATCCTTTGTTTAAACGACCTAATGTAATGTCTGTTACCTGTGTATCCCTGTAAATGTATAATAAATGATTGTTAATCTTTGTTAAACCTTATTAGACAATTCAAAGCATGTCATTCAAAAAATATTAGTTTATTCACACTATACTGACCCTAGACCCTATTTACTCTCAATTTAGTTTGAGATTTAGGATATCATTATATTTATCTCAAGCAAGTTTAAACTGTTCTATTGTGTTAGCCTCAACCACCTCAGATGGGAGGCTATTTCACTTATCTATCAAACCTTTCAGTGAAGTAATTTTTCTGCACATTTCCTCTGACTCTACCACCCTCCAGTTTATATTCATGCCCTCGTGTTCTATTACACCTCTTTCTTTGAAAAATGCCACCCTCCGCCGGTCACAACCCTTGATATATGTGACAGCTGCTATCATATCCCCCCTCACCCTTCTCAGCTCCAAGCTATACATGTTTAGCTCCTCTAGCCTTTTTTGGTATGTTTTTGTGACACAGGCCATGTACCATTTTAGTTGTTCTTCTTTGCACAGTCTCTAATGTATGTATGTCTTTCTGGAGATATGGCCTCTAGAACTGAACACAGTATTCTAGGTGAGGTTGTACCAACGATCTATAGAGGGGCATCACCACTCTCTTATTCTGCTACTATTTCCTCTCCTTATGCAACCAAGCATCTAACTTGCCTTTCTCATTGCTTTGTTACATTGCCTTGCTACCATTAAGTCACATGAAATGTGACTCCACCTAGTGGCTGCCAGGGGTTCTACAGTACTATGACTGGGATTTAAATGAACTACCTGTATTCATGACAGTTTTATTCAGTCTAGCTGGACCTTTATGGCTGAGTTTATAAAATACATGAGCAGAGTCATAATGCACCAATTGCATATTGCATGACTGGTGGTTGAAGGTGCGGTCAAAGAGGGCCCAACAGTGGAGGCGCCAACCGTAGAAATTAATACGTGAGCAATGGACGTCGCACTGGCTGTGGAGCTAACAACGCCTGCAGTGCCAGATGGTCCTTCCCCTTCAGTTGCTGCGGTTCCAACTGAAACATCTATGCCGGGTGAGTAAATCATTGCACTTACACATACAAGACATGTTCTGAATCATCCATCCCCTCATCTTCTTCGTTATCTACTAATAGCGAGAAGGGACATAAACATAAGGCATCTCAGGATAAGTCGTACCAGCGGCATAGGCCCACAACATTCCTAGACCCAACTTCAGCGGCTGCAGGCTCAGGCTTAATCTATTGCTCCTATACTGCGTTAGCTAGAGGACTTAGACCTAGCGTCCAAGACTAGATATGTCGACATTTTTACCATAACTACGGATGGTAAGATGGCCCTGAAAGCTGCTAAAAAGAATGGGTAGAATAGGGGAAGACCAGTATAAGTCATACAACACTTGTCTTAACTGGTGACATGTTCAAATACCTCCACTTCATACATGACATGCACATGCAGGACAAGGAGATAGCCTGGAGACTGTACAACGAGGAGTTCAGGAAAAATCCTGATGGCCAAGCTAGTCTGGGTTGCAGCTTTAAGAACGTAGAGCTCTGGTTCGACATTACTCATCAGGAAAGAGAAACCCCAATCCTTCCTCCCATACAAAATCCAGGAACCAGGTTTCAGCGGCAGAGGCGCCAGGGGGCTCCCCCCGCACATCACGGAAGGTGTTTCGCCTATAATAATTCTACCTGCTCCAGAGGCAATTAATGCGCCTACAGAAACCTTTGCCTCAGATGTGGGGCCAATCACAGAATGCCCGAAAACCCCACGGCCCTTCTATCCTTCCAAAACTTTTGGTCAATTGGGAAGCCTCATCCCCCATCAAACTAAATAAGCTAAGTGAATGGCTAGCGAGGTATCCGGACAGGAGGGTGGCGGACTTCCTCTTCCAGGGCTTTGCCGTGGGTAGTCACCTGCCCATTATGGGCGAGGTGTCCAGGGTGGTGCCTAGGAACCTTAAGTCCACTAGCCAATTTCCCGTCGAATTGCGCCAAATAATTGCCAAAGAA
Source organism: Limnodynastes dumerilii (assembly GCA_011038615.1). Taxonomy (NCBI): domain Eukaryota; kingdom Metazoa; phylum Chordata; class Amphibia; order Anura; family Limnodynastidae; genus Limnodynastes; species Limnodynastes dumerilii. The sequence continues at coordinate 66,624 of WWET01005273.1, forward strand.
CTACAAGCTGGCCAGATGGCCGGCCCATTTCCATCCCCTCCTTTCCCAGACATGGTAATATACCCAGTCGGTGTAGTGCCCAAAAAAGCCCCCAGTAAATTTTGCTTAATACAGCACATGTAACACCCGAGAGGTGCGCCCATTAATTATACCATTCCAGAGGCCTCCGCCAGTGTCACGTGCCAGTCATTTAAAGAAGCGCTGGGCATCGTGCGTAGTTTTGGAAGGGGTGCACTAATGGCGAAGGTGGATATTGAATTCACTTTTTATCTGCTGCCCCTTCACCCTGATGCATTTCCTTTCATGGGCTTGCGCTTGCACTTGTCAGATGGCTATCTCGTGGACAAGTGCTTTCCCATGGGGTTCTCGATTTTGTACGCTTATTTTGAAGCCTTCAGCTGCTTCTTACATTGCTGTGGTGGCTGGTATGGGTCGTTCTGGGGTGGCTCATTACCTGGATGATTTCCTGGTGGTCGGGAAGGCGGGTTCACAGTCCCCTCTTTGACCCTTTCACAATATAAAGCGAAGCTCTTTAAAACTGCTTTTGCGGTTGCTTTCGGTGGAGCTTTTCAAAAAGGTGAGCTGGTAGCCCCCTCTAAGAAATTGACAGGTTCTGGGTTGCTGGTTAATAATGTACGTTTATTGTCCGACTCACTCCAATGTAAAATACACATAAGACGGACATATAAGACGGACCGACAGACCTGATGGTTCGGGGCTGCTGGGTCACTCTGCAAAGGAGCTCAGAAGGAAACATTTGTCCGGTTTTGCTCAGCAGAAAATATGCACTTATCAGACCCACGGGTTTGTCTTGTCTGGCTCGTTCACGCAGATTCAGTTCCCCTCTCTCAGTACCAGTTCCGAGCTGTCTTTCAGAGCTGCTTGTCCGTAATCGGGTTGAAGGTCTGTGATTTCGGAACCCACTCCTGGGTCGATGGCATTCAGCAGCTTATAAGGCCTACATCCGACCAAACTCTGTCGAAAATCCTTGTTAACAGTTTGATGTGTTTAAAGCTTAGCATGTTCCCTGTCTTCCTTCCCTCCCTAGCTGAGTCCCTGAATTAGCCGTTGCTGCTCGCTGCTATTGCGGGGGGGCGTGAATTAATTTTTTCCTCTCAGCCTGGGGCAACAAGTAATTCCCCTCCTAGAAAAGATCCCTACAGAGCTTTGAGGTTTTTCACCTTCACCCAGGTGTCGTCAGCACCCCACATATGTATCCCTATTTAGGTTGTAATTTTTAGCTGTGAACCGCTGCTCCTTCTTTGTTATCAATTGGTACTCTCGGTTTTTCTTATATTTTACCTTTCAGCGTTGGCTGTGGGAAGGTGTAAGGTCTTAATATTTGGCCACTCTTTTGTTTATTGGGCTAGGTACAAATGACATGGTGTGGTCTTTTTTCCTGGTTGATGTTGAAAGAATTTTTAGATTTCAAGGGGTACCGGATGTAGTTGTGTTGCATTTGGATGGCAATGATATAGGTAAATTACCTTTGCTTGAGCTTACCTCAGCAATCAGAAACGATTTGTTGGTAGCATTTAAATGTTGGCCAAGGGTTCTTTGGTTTTAGTCCGACATAGTGCCTCGGCGAGTCTGGCGGTATTCCAGTAATAATCTTGCTATGGATACTGTGCGTAGAAAGGTCAATAGAATTGACAAGAAGTCTTTCTTGTTCATGCCCCGCGGGGGGCATGTCATTCATCATCCCGATATTAAATATGATAGGTTGCATTTGTATCGACAGGATGGTGTTCATCTGTCTGCTGAATGGACTTTGCTTTTTTGTAAGTGCTATTTTAAGAGCTTTGAGATTACAGTTTTCTTGATTAGATGGTGGCATGACCACAGTGGGGCCAATAATCACTGTAGTGTATAGGCATTATTTTGTTGTTCAAATGTCGATAAAACACCAAAGCAACATTTGGGTTCATTAATTTTGACATGCGAAAGAATATTTCTGACCTAAGCTGTGGATTTTCCTAAGCCTCTAGGATGATGTTATCATTGTCTGACTCAGAGTACAGCAGTAATAAAGTTATAAAAGCTCTCTATTCAGCAAGAGATACAGAGCTTTTATGACTATGAACCATATTCAGACTCCCGCATGCGTTCCGTGAGTGTGAGGGTCTGTAATTACGCGAGACAGAGGGGAGTGCATGCCCCCTGTCACTCCCCTCTGTCGTGCGGGCTTTATGGCAGCTTAGGCCATTTCCACGGAACTGGGCTTGGACAGAACAAAGATACTATAGTAACCCTAGCGTAACATCTGGAGGGCACCTTGCGTGCGTAAGTGCCCTGCCATTATTAAATCTGAATACGGTCCTATGAGCTGGATCCAGACTTAAGTAAGTTCTTGAAATAAGTTACTCCTGAGCTAAACCATGTTGATTGCAGGGGAGATATATTTCATCTGTTGCAAACAGTATTAGAGATGAGAGGTGATGTTTCCTATCCCAAGTCTAAATAACAGTGTGATAATAAAGCTGGTCAGTATCTGTGTGCAGTAAGCAATTCAAAGATATATCCCTGCATGCAAAGAATACAATTAACTTGACTCCCCTTTTTCAACCAACATGGGTTAATCCAGAAGTAACTAATTTCAAGCCTGGATCCAAGTCTGGATCCAGCTCGATATTACTGATATACAGACACAATAACTCCGGCCAGGATGTGTAGGAACTCCACCAACACACAGCTGACCCGAAATTCTATATTTATTTTTTATTTATTTATTTTTATTTATTTTTTTATTATTATTATTATTATTTTATTTTTGTAACTAGCCAATAGCCTAGGTGCATGAGTGGGTCTCCTGCTATGATTGACAAGAGACCCAGCCAATCACTCTTGCTGGGATTGATATCACTAAAGCTGGTAGTGTATGGCCAGCTTTAGTGACCACACGTTATTGGGGAAGCTGAGTGTAGATAAAATGAAGAGAATGGAAACTACAAAATACAAACTAAATGTATCACATTTCTCATGTTATCTGCAATGTTTCCGTCTCACTTTATTTGTATGATTTCCTCTGAAATGTATGTGATGTTGTAGCAGAGATAACACTGTCTAAGACCACTATCAGGAAGAGCTGTTACACACTGGAAGCAGCAACCTACAACAACACAATATCAGGTCATTATACCAAGAGAGAAGCGTCTTGTGAGTCCATTTGGAGAATTAAGGTGAGAAATTTTTACAATGGACAATGTAGATAAGTCATAATATATATTATCTAGATATACCGCTCACATAATAGGGGTCTAGGAATGGCACACTATATACTGAATATTATGTGCCACTCCTTATCCCTATATAACACCATATACATTATAGATGTGCCATCTTAGAACCCCTAATATACTGTGTACATACCCTCCTACATGACCCATTCCATTAGGTGCAAAATACTCTGCTTCTCAGGTTCCAACTGTCAGTTACTATGGTAACCAGGAAAGAGGCAAATAGTTTTTTAAATATCATTTAATTCATTTAAACCAGGTGAGTGACAGTTGGAAGCTTGGGAGTGGAATAAATTGTACCTAATGGAATGGGTCATGTTGGAGGGTCTGTGTATATAGTGTGCCACTCACAATACCTACATTACAACATATTATACATATTATAATATGTGCCATCTTAGACTCTTAATATACCACACATATACTGTAGATAGACCCACGTGTATTTCACCCTACGTGGTCATTCTCCCTATCACTATGTTTACACAGGGAAAGTATATTGAATTTTATTCATTATATTATTATATATATATTATATTATTATTTATTCTATTATTCAGCAAACATAGTATATATAGTCTGTATAGTCTGTGTATATGTATTATGTTTTTGTGTATATATGTGTATATGTATTTACTGTATATTTTTCCACACATTTATTTTATGTATTTTTTGCTTTTATTTATGTTTATATGTAAAGGTAAAGGTCAACATGGAACCTTCTTATTCACTTCAGCTATTAATTAATCTGACAAATAATACTATCTATCAGTAAGTATATTTATTTAGTACTTTATTGATGTCTACAAGTATAAGCTTAAAATCTTTATATTTTACATTATTAGTGGAATATTTTGTACAATAGTGGCATGTACCATGTGTGTTCTGTAAAAGGGAGTGGAGAGTGGGTCTGAGGACCCAAAATGCCTTTATAGGAAATCCTTAATGTTAATCTATCTCCCATTAAGTTCTTAGTGGCTTTTCACAATAGGATATTACAATTATAGTGTTATTTCTTTCAAGACAAGGGTGTCACCAATTACATGAAGCGTATTTTAGTACTTGCACTTGTGTCACTTTCCTCACGGCCATAGGTACTGACCAGTGTATATCAGTAATGTGTCCACTTTAGTCTAGATTTCATAGAACATCTAAACATGGCCACATCACAGCAGCCATCATTTAGGCGATGAGCCAGTCCTTAATTGAGTTCTTTTATTATATAACACCCTATGATTTTCCAAATTGATAATGTGTCGTTTGCTCTTTTGTCCACCTGTATCACCATTGTTCTTTCATGTTTTATTTCATGCCTATTTTCCAAATTAAAAAATATATATTTATATATCTCGTAAGTTGACTTCTACAGAATCCTTGTCTCTATATCTACTTGCGTCCATATTACATTTGTCAGATAATAACATATTAATTATGGTGGAAAAAAAGTATTATTTTTAAAATTTCCCAATGCCTTGGTTCTATTAACAGCTATTATCCATGTCGTTATTGTATAAGATTTTAGTGAGAATTTAATGGATTTATGACCATCTAGAATAAAAAGTGTTGTAAACAAATTCTTGGGAATCCAGGGAGTGGTTATTTAATGCATAATGTATAAAATATATCACCTCACTTTTACATACTTCATTTACAAATACAGATTACATTCTATTATATCTGCAAATATATTTTGTTATATTGTGCAGAATAAAAAAGAATTAT
>WWET01005273.1:71737-91634 GCA_011038615.1 Limnodynastes dumerilii
GGAATTATCAGAATAACTTAGTAAATATTGAAACAAAAAAAAAAGAAGTTTATCTCTTATTTCTGTAAATATCTGTACCATTGTTCTGAGTTTTTACAAAAATATATTGTACTTAAATTGCCAATGTAAACTATAAAACAAATGTTATTATATTGAACTTTAAATCTTAATAACTGACAAAAAAAAACCTCAATGGCCCAGATCCTGGGCTATGGCCGACTGGGGAATTACGTACAGCGAGTATGTTCTTCCCCTATCTAGAAGGTTGTGTGCATTATAATGCCATTACGTACGCGGGCTCTTACAAAAAGTGGGCTTACCTCCCATTACACATGTTGTATCTCTGCTGTAAAGGTGGAGATATATAGGTGAAACTCGAAAAATTAGAATATCCTTCAAAAGTTCAAAGTGTCACACTCTAATCAGCAAATTATTCCAAAACACCTGCAAAGGTTTACTGAGCCTTTAAATGGTCTCTCAGTCTGGATCAGTAGAATTCACATTCATAGGGAAGACTGCTGACCTGACAGTTGTGCAGAGAACCACCATTGACGCCCTCCACAAGGAGGGAAAGCCTCAAAAGGAAATTGCCAAAGAAGTTGGATGTTCTCAAAGTTCTGTATCAAAGCACATTAATAGAAAGTTACGTGGAAGAGCAAAGACTGGAAGAAAAAGGTGCACAAGCAGCAGGGATGACCGCAGCCTGGAGAGGATTGTCAGGAAAAGGCCATTCAAAAGTGTGTGGGAGCTGCACAAGGAGTGGACTGAAGCTGGAGTGCATCAAGAGCCACCACATCCAGACGGATCCTGGACATGGGCTTCAAATGTCGTATTCCTCTTGTCAAGCCGCCCCTGAACAACAAACAACGTCAGAAGCATCTTACCTGAGCTAAAGAAAGAAATAACTGGTTTGTTGCTCAGTGGTCCAAAGTCCTCTTTTCTGATGAGAGCAAATTTTGCATTTCATTTGGAAACCAAGGTCCCAGAGTCTGGTGGAAGAATGCTGATAATAGTAAGTAATTCGTGCAAAAGGGGTTTAAACCAAGTACTGAGTACATATGCATGATTATTCTTTTTAGAGGGCTGACATTTCTGTATTTAAAAACCTTTTTTTTTTTTATTTCATGTAATATTCAAAATTTGTAAGATTTTGATTTTGGGGTTTTCATATAATCATCAAAATTAATACAAATAAGGGCTTGAAATATCTCACTTTGCATGTAATGAGTCTATATAATATATTAGTTTCACCTTTTAAGTTGAATAACTAAAATAAATGAACTTTTGAACGATATTCTAATTTTTCGAGTTTCACCTCTACATGCTAATGATGGGACAGGGCAGGGGGAAGCCCTGTTATGATCAGGTAAGTCCGCATACGTGATAGTAAAAATTAAGGTAGGAATCTGGGCATGTAAGTGTGCGCTCCCTGGTATGATGCTGGCCGCACTGACCTCAGGCAGCCGCAATGACACTCTCGTTTCTGCTATATGTGTAAATAGTCACAGAGGCTGTTGATATGCATGTTAACAAATTTAATGGGAATAAAACAGAGCATGGCTGATCGGAAAATGATCCATTTTTAGTAGGATAAAGTTTTTATTTCAGATTTTATTTATTTTTTATTTTTTTACTATGGAGTTGGATATATGGCAAATAATAGTGAATATTTATAAGTTTTGTATTTTAGGTACACATTAAATTAATTCCACATGTCTGATCCAGATTCTCAATGTACCTTACTTTGAGCAAAGTAATTTTTAGCATTACATATGTTCAGTACATGACAGAGCTCAAAAAATATTTCCAAAAGTCTGCGTTAAAAGGATTATTTTACCAAACTTTAACAAAAATATTTCTGAAGTCTCAACAGTCCTAAAATATCATTATTCATGAGAGTTTGTTAGAAGAAAACGGTATAACTAAATATCTAAAATTTGTGGTTTTATGGAAGGATGGGATTGGACTTTGGACATTCAGATGTTCTCACCCTTTCATAAAACCTGATCCAGAATTGTGTGTTTTCTGTATGCACAAATCAGGAGAGATCAGGGGAAAGAATAACTAAGCTGCGGGTTTGGAAAAGTGGAGATGTTGCCATAGCATATCAGATTTTAGCTGACATTCTAGTACACTCTTTACAAACTTTTCCAATCCCACAGCTTAGTAAATCTGGCCCCAGGAGACCTCATGGGAGGGGGGAGTGCACTCTTCTGTCACTCCCTTCTCTTGTGCACAGTTCTGGACACCTTTGTGTCTTAAACCTTAACTGCCAACTCCTGATTTGGATGTCTCTGTGTATGGGACTGAGTTGTTAATTCTGAGAGACCCATAGAGTTATATCTGATGCTCGCAGGCGCAGATGTAACTTTTCATGGGACTTATGCAAGAAGCTTATGTGAGTCCCCTGTCTTCCTTTAATGAGAAGCAGATCCATAGTTATTTCTACTGAACTCCTGCTAAATTGTTATCATTTTTATAAATATCTGGACATTTACACAATTCATTTATATCTCTCTGAAACTGCCTTTTTTGTTTACAGTTTATTGACTGCTTTAAGGTTTATTTTATTTTGGAAAAACGTGCTATTTAATGAAGGGAAAATAAGATAAGATGTAATCTTCATAGATATAGAAGCATATTTATATAAAACAGATTTCGGGCTTATCAAAGAAGATTTGGGAAATCAGTGATGTATTTGGAGCTGCACCTGATTGTTACATGCCAATAATGCCGTGTAAGAAACTTACCAGGCTGCAGTGTTTCACCCGCCGACATCCTCTTCCTCTGGTGATGTCTACCTCAGTGCATGCCGCCACATGCACCCCTGGGCAAAACCATGTTGATTGCAGGGGAGTTATATCTCATCTATTACAAACAGTATTTGAGTTGAAAGGTGGTGCTTTCTAGGCCAAATTTAAATATCAGTGTAATGGTAGAGCTGGTCACTTTGGACCTGATCAGACTTAATAGTCAGCGGCTTTTTAACAAGCAACAAACAGCGCAGGCGTAGTACCTCTATTTACGCAAGTTACGTAGGACTTAAGAACGGGACGACTCTGAATCACCATTGTGAACCTCGTTCATCTAGGTTCATAGTGACTTAAGAATGAATTGGCATTCTTAAGAAGGAAGATAAGAAGATTGTAAAGAGGGAGGCATTTAAATGTTTAAATTTGAAGGTAGCCCTATGGCACTTGTAAGTCGGCTAAAAACCAAGGGTGTGTCAGGGGAGTCGGCACGCTACTTGGGTGCATAAATTACAAACCTAAAGCCATCTTAAGTCTGAATCAGGCCCTTTTTGAGTGCAAAGATATATCCCTACATACGAAGAATACAATTAACTTGGCCCCCCTTGAAATCACCATGGTTTTGCCCAGGAGTAACTTTCCTCTCTTATTTTCAATCTCTGAATCTGGTCCGTTGTCTACAATTGTTTGAGTAAATAACATTGTTCTCTCTCATGTACTTTCAGAAACCGTTCAATGGATTATACTTGCATACAAAACTGCAGGTTCAGTTATTTAATCAATGATTTGATTTTCGCCATCTCCTATGGTATCGCATGTCTGTTGGGGACTCCAGGGAACATATTAGCCATTTGGATCACTGGATTCAAAATAAAAACCAAGAATGCTGTGTGGCTCCTGCACCTGGCCATCGCTGACCTCATATGTTGTGTCTTTCTCTCTTGTCTAAGTGTATCTTGTTTTTTGCATTATTTTTCATCTTATCCATGTTTAATCCATTATCTATACGTAACTGGCTATATTGCAGTGTTTTTAAGTGCATGTGCTAGTATCACTTTCCTCACGGCCATGAGCATGGATCGCTGTGTATCAATAATGTGTCCACTCTGGTACAAAACTCACAGCACATCTAAATTTGTCCACATCAGAGCAGCCATTATTTGGATCTTTAGCCTAATCTTACTCGGGTTAGAGTTATATTTTAAGATTATTCACTTGCATTCAAAGCCCCCACATGAATATGTAATAATCACCCTTTTGAGTGTCAGTTTCACCATCATTATTATTTGTTATACTCTAATTTGTTTCAAAGTTAAAAATGCAAAAAGGCCAAAAAAGTCTCAGAGACCCTACAGAGTCATCACCGCTCTTGTCATATGTTTCTTTTGCTGCTGGGCTCCATTTTACATTTTTCATTTGATAAGCGATCATTTACCATGGAATATAAACAAGACTATATATACTATAAGTTACATTCTTGTTTGTGTTAACAGCTGCATTGATCCCATCATCTACGTCTTCATAGGACAAGATTTTAAAGAGACTTTAATGGCTTCATTACCACATTTGTTTAAAAAAAAAGTGATAAATAAGTGTTGTAACCAGACTCCTAGAAAACTGGAGTGTGACAATGAAGAGATTCTTAATCAGAATGTGGAAAACAAATGATCTGCTTTTATATGCTCCATTCACAAATACAGTAATAAAGATTTACTAAATCTGAAAATAAATCTTCTTATGTTATATAGAATGGTGATCTGTAACATAATTTTTGGTTCCTTGAGCATTAAAACTACTGATTTTAAACAAAAACTTAGTGAGAAGTTCCTCTCTGCAGTTTCTATATTTTTTATATAAATTTTCCTTGTTACTGGTAATATAATAATTGTTCTACTATTGCCAATGTACAGCTGTGCTCAGTTAACCTTTTCCCAAAATCAGGGAAACTTCTGCCATGCATGGTGGGCCCACCTGCTGGGGAAAGTTGAATAGGGCTTCAGAAATCATTAAAACTTTGTTGACTTACCATTTAGCAGTTACTGGCTTCCTGCAGAAATCAATGAAGCTGATTGTCTGATCTTTGCAGGAAGCCAGCAGTTGCTAAATGGTAAATAAACTAAATTGAAATGTTTTACTAGTGGGCTATAATCTAGCTTACCCATTATGTTGTGAAATGAGCAGAGAAAGTTCTTTCTGAGCTCAGCTGTATGCTGCTTCAAAATGTTATTATACTTTCACAGCCAAAACTAGACTGATATATCCCCAGCCATTTCTTATTGATCCTTTAATTGACTTTTCTTGGCTTTCCTGGTGTCCGAGTCCCTGTGTCTGTGCTGTGGCAGCACTACTGAACAGCAGCTCTTTACTCGGTTAAGCAGTGCAAACGCTGCATTGCTTTAAGCTGTTCTTTACCCCCTTAGTGACGCACACCTCTTACATGAGGAAGTATTCTCTGCTCTTGTTAGGGAGTGATCACTGTTGTGGTAACATGCTTAGTGTCTCTCCTGAAATTGGGCAAATGCATGGATTTTGATTCCCAGATGTAATGCTACATTTTTAATAGAGATCTTGTAGCATCTTTTAAGATATACCTCATTGTAAACATAGGTAAACAAACAGTTGTAAACACACAAAGTAACTGAATGAAAAAGCCATTATTAAAAAATAATAACTGTATTTATTTATTTATTTTTAACATCGGTTGCGGCGGCGGGCAGGCGGGGTAAGGGGTTTATTTTTTCTATAGGTTGCGGTGGCGGCAAGTGGGTGAAGGGGTTAATTTTAAACAAAAAAACTTTTTTTTTTTTTTTTTTTTTTTTTTTTTGTCTATTTATGATTTACATTTCTCTTCTTTCTTTTTTTTACAGTTCCGGTGAGCTGCCCCTACACTTACACCATCTCTGAGATGGTGGAAGCGTAGGGCTTGTTAGGCAGCCACCGGACTGCCGTGCATGGAAATTTAAATGAGAAAATCGGGGCTTTTCTCGTTTACATATTCTGGCACCCCTCTTTTTCCACACGGAATCGTATGCTGGCGGATACACTAAACTCCGCCAGAAAGACGACCTCCTCGCGCATTTTGCGCATGCACAGATTTTTTAAAAAGCAGCGCTTCCGCATGATTTTTTACAGGATGCGCTAATCTGAATCCGGTCCCACATCAGTTTAATAAAATAAGACTTTAACTGTTTCAAAATGAACACATGCATTCATTATAATCACACAGCAGCTGTGTGCTGAACAAACAGAAAAGTATGAGCTTTGACTCTCTGTTAACCATGCGGATGTCAACTTAAGAATGGTAAGCATTTCTTTTCCTGTGTGTATTTTATTCTGAGCAAGCCCTTCTTAACTGTGACTCATTCTTAAATGTCGAGGAACGCCTACACTGTACATTAGTAATCCGAATGCTGCTCATTGCATTAAGAGTCTTGCCCCTTTAGAAACGCATGCGTAACTCTGACCCTTTGCATTTATAAAACATTCTTAAGTAACTGTTCTTATCTGTGAATCATTCTTACATGGTTTCAGTGAGTAGTTTTGAGTTCTGGGCATGCTCAGGTTAACTGCTCCTAAATATACGCACTTAAATCCTGTTCTTTATTATCTGTGAATCAGGTTCTAAATTTCTAGCTCACATGCGAGATTTAAAGGAGTCGAAATATGTCTGAAATTGAAAAGAAAATAAAAAAGTTATATATATATAAACAAAACAAGGCTTGGCACTCTAGCCATTACCCAGTGACTAACCATAATCTTCTATCTTTAAAATAAATGTCAGAAAACTAGTTACAAATATCTGCAGATACATCATAAACCACCTGCCACTTACAATGCTTCTCTGTTAGGTGGTCCTAACTCTAAAAATTAGAGTCCCAAATTTGGGTCATATATCATATATCTTTTTATATTGAAAGCTCACCTTTGACAGATGTTCCCAAGTCTCCAAAACAGCCACTCTGAGACAGCATTCCCTTCCAGCTACTATCCCAGACACGCTTTAAAACACACTTCCAAGATGGAGGTTGGTGGAGGTTGGGAGTAATGGCTAGAGTTCCAGGCCTTGTTTTGTTTTTGTGCAAACTCCCCTTGCTTTGCGCACCTGCTGCATAATTACCTTATAGACTGATTTGAGTAACCTCCAACTTGGAAATATATATATATATATCCCACTAAGCAGATATTATAAAAAAAATTAAAAACTCAAATATCTTCCCAACTTCTCCTACATGAGGATACTTACACTTGTTGATAACTGCAACATTTTAACATAAATGTAACGATGAAACTGACATGACATGAGGGATAACAAATACATGTTGTAATTTATGCAACTTATCTTTATAATATTGATAAGTTTATGTAATACTCCTAAGTGGGCACAATACAGTGAATAATAGAATTTCTACCTTGCAAAATATTTAACTTAGCCATAGAACAACTTCTTTCTTATTAGTTTAAAAAAGCTTGTATACACTGTAAAGAGGACTATAATAAATCCACTCTCCATCCAGTGGTTGTCAGGCGTTATGTCATGAGAGGGATTTTGTTGATTTTAGTGCTGAAATTAAATAAATAAATAAATAAATAAATAAATAATTACTTAATTAATGACTACACAGTCTGATTCTCACAGATGATAGGAGAAGGTAGTGCCATGGGGTAGTGCTGGTTACATACTAAGCAATATACCCAGAGGTATAATCCTCCAATCACATTGGACTTGATGCAGACTTAAGAAGTTTTGGATATCATTTAGGTACATAGATTATAGATTTAAAGGCCCCACGTAGAAGATTAGGCAGGAGGAGTTGTGCCAAGGCAGCCTCAGGGAGGAGGTGGGTGGAAGGGAGGAATGTAGATTACCCAAGGAGGGCAGGGAGAGTAACTCTACGTGCGTAATTTCCTTCTTAAGAAGGAAACTATGCACGGTAAGATAAGGTAGACCTGTGGCACTTTTAAGTGCCAATAGATACCTGAAAACAAGGAGGCAGGTTTTAGAGGGAGGACAAGTGTCCACACATAACACACCCTTAACTGTGAATCAGGCTACAGTTTACAAGTTCTTTACCTTGATCTCAGTCATATTTCTATTGAAATGCATGTGACAATGTAGCAGAGATAATACAGTCACTGACCACTATCCAGCTAGATAGAAATCTACAGAACTAATCTTCCTCAACAGCAAGCGCTGTGTATCAGATTTTTATTTACATACTGGAGGCTGTAAAATACTAGAACTCAATCTCTGGTTGTTATACAGAGACAGAAGTGTCCAGTGAGAACCAGTCACAGAACTAAGGTGAGAGACTTTTACAATGGACAATATAGATAACTCATATTACATATATATTATGCAGATATTTTGGGCCGGAGTTTTCAGAAAAGTGCTAACGTAGATCACGTATGCGCAATCTACGTTGCAAGAAGTAACATTACGTTACAAAATTACTGCGTATGCGCAGTAGCACTTTTCTGAAAACTCCGGCTGCATTGCATTTGCTCTGCATACGGCCCCTTATCTCTAACCCAAAATCCCATTGTCTCAGTTAAGATCTTTGCTACTTGGAAATGCTTATTTTTATTCTAAAGTGTAATTTATTTCTCAATGGTAAGAGGACATTTTGGATTTTGGATTTGTCTTTGAGTACATGTATATATTTTGGATAAGGTAAAGATGGTTCACACATGATGAAGATTTGTATTAGTTTATATTTATATTACTGTATTTGTACTATGTGCAATCTTTAAGGATCACATGTAGTTAAACTAAGTACCTAAAGGCTACATAGCTTGGGTAGTTAGTATGACTACATATGCGCCTAAGTCTTTTTCTTAAATATGCGCACCTAAGAAGCAGCATCTTCTTAGGTGTAAATCAGGCCCACTATCTCTATGTTTACACATTGGCAGAATACTGCATTTTATTCCTATGTTTTATTTATTATGGACCATATTCAGAGATAAGAAAGTGTTAGGTGTATGTTTACTCTCCTGTCCAGCCCTCGAACCCATCCCCCCCGGCTTTAGGTGCCTTACCTTACCGGGCACTTAAAAGTGCTTCAGGACTACCTTATCTTACTGTGCATAGTTTCCTTCTTAAAAAGGAAAATACGCACAGAGAATTCCTCCTCACGCCCTCCCCAGCTAATCTACATTCCTCCCCACATCTACTTCTACTTAAACACTCCCAGAGGGGGCACTAACACACCTCCTTCCTCCTAACCTACTACGTGCAGTCTTTAAAGACCGCACATACTCAATCTATGCACCTAAGTGTTACGTAGATTGCGTAAATGACTTACTATGCAAGCAGAAGCTTCTTAAGTGTGAATCCGGTGCAATATATCTATTTAAATTGAATTATCATTCTACAGAACACATTACTACAAAATGTCTTTTGTGTTTGCATGTATTTATACCGTGCTTCATATTTATTTTATGTCTTTTGTTTTTCTTTCTTGTATGTTTATTTGTAGAGGTAAAGGTCAATATGGAAACTACTTTTGCAACTCAGATCTTATTTGATGTGACAAATAATATCAGCACTGAGTAAGTATATTTACTTAGGTATCATTTTATTTCCTACTTTACATTGTGGTGATTACCATATGTAACTACTAAGTGGGGGTGGGGGGAGGGACACCCAGAGTATAAAGCTTTGATGTGCAGCAGAAGAATTAGCGCCTTTCATCCAACGCGTTTTGTCCGCACAGTTTAAGATTAACTGGTGTGGACTTCAACTTGAAGTCCACGCCAGTTAATCTTAAACTGTGCGGACGAAACACGTTGGATGAAAGGCACTAATTCTTCTGCTGCACATCAAAGCTTTATACACGGCATCACAGCACCCACCAGCTACTCACCCGAGGTGTGGACGCATATCGAGGAGGAGTGGAGCACACGGCGTATGTCCCTTGCCTGCATCCCTGAGACCATCTACTGATAAGACTGCAATTTATACTTATATGCTTGTTTTAAATTGCGGGAATTTGGGGGAAATATTTCTATCTTTATGAAGCAGGTTGTCTACAATTGTTTGAGTAAATCACAATGTGCTCTCCTCTTCTTTCAGTTACCCCCCTGTGGATTATAATTTCAGCAAAAAGGATTACATAGACAGTATTTACATCAGTGCCTGGCTCACGACCATTTTCTCCTGTATTACATTTCTGTTGGGGACTCCGGGAAATGTGTTATCGATCTGGATTGCTGGATTCAAGATGAAGACTATTAATTCTGTGTGGATTCTGCACCTGGCCATTGCTGACCTCATATGTTGTGTGTCTCTCTCTTTATTGTGTGTATATTATTTTTTTATGTACTTTTATTATTTATATCATTATTCATTACTTATGATTGGCTATACTGGAGTGTTGTTAAGAATATTTGCTAGCATCATTTTCCTCCCAGCCATGAGCATTGATCACTGTATATCAGTAATGTGTCCACTTTGGTCCAAAACTCATAGAACATCTAAACACGTCCACATCACAGCAGCTATCATTTGGGTAATGAGCCTGCTCTTAACTGGCTTACAGTTCTTATCATATAGTAGTCAATTTAATTCAAAATCCCTAACTGATTATCTGTTGCAAACTCTTTCATCCATCTCTTTCACCATCATCATTACTTGTTATCCTCTAATTTGTTTCAAACTAAAGAACAGGAAAAGACCAAATAGGTCTCAGAGACCCTACAGAGTCATCACTGCTCTTATCATCTGTTTCTTTATCTGCTGGGCTCCACATTACATTTATACAATAATATTAGATTATTTACGGTGGGATGTTTCTTTTTTAATGTATAATGTAAGTTTTGTTCTGGCTTGCTTTAACAGCTGCATTAATCCCATCATCTACATATTTATAGAACAAGATTTTAAAGAGACTTTAATGGCTTTATTACCACCTTGGTTAAAAACTGTGACATATAAGTGTTGTAACCAGACTCCTATAAATCCAGAGAGAGACAATGAAGAGATTCCCAATACAGATGTATGAAATCTATCATCTCACTTTTACACACTGCACTCACAAATACAAGTAAACTCTGCACAGACATCTCGTTATATTACACAGAATGATGGTCTGTAATGTGTCTCTTCTTCCTTGTTTGAGCAACTCAGTTTAATGTAAATCTAATGTAGAAGTTTATCTCTGCTGTTTCCATATATCAGTAAATATCTCTCCCATTGTGCATGTAACTGGTGCTGTACAGTAAATAAATTGCATTATTTTTACCAATGTATACTGCTCCTTCCTCCCTGACATGAGAAATAACAAATACATGAACTAACATAACTCAGCCATAAAGCAAATTCATTCTTCTAAGTTTTTACAAGGTTATATACACTATAAATGAAAGAATAATTAATCCTGTCTCCATCTAGTGGTTGCAAGGAGTTATACAATGAAAGGCATTCTAATGAACTCCTTGCTATTCAATAACGTTTTATTGAGTCCAGTTGGACTTTTAGTGCTGAATTTATAAAATATATGATTACACGAAGACAGGAGGAGTCAGTGACATGGGGTACAGTTACATACTGCATATGCAATATCCCCAAAGACATAGGGCTTGATCCAGAGCTTGATCCGGAGCTACGCTTGGCTGCATTTTTCCGATGGTCGTAAGCATAAAAACGGCCATTTGTACTTATGCGCATGCACGGGGCAGATGTTATGATGTCAGATTCTAGCTCTCATTTTCTTATTACATACTGGAGAATGTAAGCTAGAATCTGATTGGCTGCTATGGGCAACATATTCTTATTTTTATTCTAAAGTGCCATTAATTCTCCATGGTAAAAGGACATTTTAGTAGTGACTATGGGCTGGATCCAGAGGTAAGTAGGACCAGGGACTTACGCAAAGTAATTGCGTAAATCCCCTGACTAGGATCATAAGCACATGCACGCACCAGATGTTTTGCAAGCGTACCTTCAGACGTACGTAACCAAGTTGCATACGTCTGAAGGAGCGATGAAGGGGCCTACCCTTCATATATGAATGCAGTATCTCCACCATACAGGCTGGGATAGGCATATAAATGAAGTGTTGGGGTGGGAAAGCACGTAAGTGTCTAGATTTACTACCGGTAGAGAGGAGTGCCAACAGCGTGCACTCTCCTATACGATGCATAATTACAGACACTCGCACACACATAAAGAATGTGAAGGTCTGGATCTAGCCCTATGTCATTGCAATATATAGAACAACCTATATACCAGTCTCTCAATATAATATTATGTAATTCCACAATTCTCCATTCTCAAATTATGGGGTAAATTTAATTTTATTTAATTTTGTCTTTTTTTGTTTTTTTTAAATCTCTTTGTTTAGTGAAACAATTTGGTATTTCTTTTTTTGGTTACATCCAAAAAAAACATCATAACGGTTTGCATTGGTGAAGCATAATACAACATACAAGATGATACATGCATTAAACAATGAAAACAGAGAATCTGCAATTGCTGGACAACTGACACCAAACTGTACATTGAAAAGAAACATTTATAAAACATGTTATTATTTGCGCATGGTCCATGTACCCAGGTATTGGGTGCAGGACGTGACTCAATTCCTTGTTAGGAGAAGAAGAGAGAATATAAGCTAACTTTCAAGGAATTAGAGAGAGGGAAGAGAAGAGAAAGTAAAAGTAAAAGTAAAGGAAGGGAAGGGAATAAAGGGGGGGATAGGGATGGAAACATGGGAGTAGAACCTATCCTCACAAATTCTCACAAGTTCCCGGGACTGGAGGTATTGAAATAGGAGTACCAAGGATTCCAGATGGATTGGTATTTTTTAACCCCATTGTTCAGGAGAGCCGTTATATATTCCATTGACGACAAGTGCAATATTTTATTTAGCAATGCCACTTGTGAGGGTGCTTGCGGGTTCTTCCAGTTCTTAGCGATCAATGATTGTGCTGCATTAGAGCAGTGCATGACTAATCTATCAATGGACTTGGGGAGTGTGGGCACCGGTTTACACAATAAGAATACCGCAGGGTCATGTGGTAGGTTTACCTTTAGTATTTGGTTAAGTAGGGCTATAGTGTTTTTCCAAAAAAGAGTGATGACGGGACAGCTCCACCATATGTGAAAAAATGATCCCACTTCTCCACATTGCTGCCAGCAGAGATTTGACACCAATGGGTAGAAAAGATGGAGTTTCAATGGGACCAAATACCAACGAGTATAAACCTTGTAGGCTGTTTCTCGAATGCCCACTTTAATAGAAGCCTTAGCGATGCGAAGTCTAATGTTTGACCACCCCTCGTCGTCCACCCACTCCCCCAGGTCACTTTACCAGGCGAGCTCATGAAGCTCCCGTTCCTCGGATAGAGGTTGGGGAACTGTGTGATATAGTATGGAGATCATTCCTCTTTGCCCCACTGAGTATATACAGAAGCGTTCAAACTGGGTTGGGCGACGTAGTGACTTGCTACGGGATTGTGTTTGTATAAATTTACGGGCTTGAAGGTATGGGAAAAATGCAGTGGGTTGGAGGTCGTGCTTGGCCCTAAAGTCCTCAATATTTTATTTTTATTTTTATTTTATTTTTGGAACAGAATAAACGCATACCCTCCAACATGACCCATTCCATTAGGTACAAAATACTCTGCTCCTCAGTTTTCAGTTACACTGGAAACCACCTTTGTTGAAGAGGCAAATGTTTTTTAAAAATATTAGTTAATTAATTTAAACCAGGTGAGTGACAGTTGGAAGCTCAGGAGCCGAGTATATTGTACCTAATGGAATGGTTCATGTTGGAGGGTCTGTAAACTTTATAGTTAGATTTCGTAACACATGATAGTTAAACATTTCTAATACAAAAGACAGACATATCCTGCCAGTCAGCGTTCATTGCAATCTGTATATGTATGTTTTTTTATTACTTTGTTTTCCCTGCAATGCATGATTTATTTAATGTGTGTAATATCTGTTTAATTGTTTGCTGATAGAACTGTTTTGCATTTCATTATTACTATTTGGCATAGGGATTAAACCAGTGGCTGATTGCACCATCTGCATGACATAGACCAGGGTTCAACAAAAGTTACACTTAGGTCCAGATTTAGTGGAGCCAGATTTAGGAACTAATAATTCAATTAATAAATATATACTCAGTCTTTTCATTTAAACCCTGTGGTGTCAAAGGATCCATTAAAAAAATTAACCTGGCTTCTTTCCTCTGTAACATTTTTACTGGATCACCACCTCTTATATCCATAGTAACTTTTTCCATTCCTTAAACCTTAAACTAGGATAAAGAACTGGCATGAGAATACAAGAAATGTCTGGCCACACTAGTCAAAGAATTCATACGTGTTTTGTCTTTCCTTGCATTAATTATATTTCGAGTATATTCATATATTCTAGTGCGTAATGCACATTTTGTCATACCTATGTAAAAAATGTTATAGGGGCACATGATACAGTAGATAATCCCACAAGAGGAACAATTGATAAAATCATCAATCACATGACATTGATTGAACTTGTCATAAAAACTTTGCATATATCGGCACTGACTGCAATTGCCACAGGAGAAAGACCCCTTTGTAAATGAAACTTTTTGCATCTAAGGTTTGCAGTGGCCTTGTGCTAATAAATCCTTTAAGTTTGTGGTTCTACACCAAGTTGTATCTATTCTTGAACCTAAAATTTCACATAGGCCATTGTCTGTGTGTAATATATTGAAATGTTGGTTTGAAATGGATTTAATATTCGGCCATTGGGCCAGATCCAGACTTAAGTGCCCTTTAAGTACGATCGCGTAATGTAGTTACGTAATCGGAAGTATAATGCACCCCCATGGGCACTCCCCTCGAATGCACGTAATTTAGCTTATTTACGAGTTCCTAACCCTGCCTTAACTTTTGCTTTGGAATCTGCGTCCATACGTATTGACTTGATGTAAGTAACTGACTAACGTAGCCCATACTGTACAATTTAAATGCCTCCCTTTGCCTATAAAGCGTATTTACGGCTTGGCTAGGGATGACACGCCCCTTCATAGAGTTACGATGTTTAACATCTGCTGAGCAAATGCGCAGTACGTACAAATAGCCAAATTTACACATGCAGCATGCGTAAATTCGCTGTTGTACTTAAGTCTGGAACTACCCCATTGACTGCAACAATTTGTGATAAATCTCGGGCCATTACGGTCTTTTTTAGTATGGCTCAAGGTATGTCTGTTCTGATTTAAGGCAAATTTTCTAGTTTTCTCTACCCACCTTTCACTATAGCCACAATGTATTAACCTTTGTGCAAATTCTATAGATCTAATTTCAAAATCAGATTGAGATGATATCATCAGGGCTAAAGCATATTTTTTGTACCTTATAGCACGTGACACTGTTAGTGAGTAAACAAGAAAAAAAAATCCCTATTAGTAACAAAGTAAAATAAGTGACAAGAAATTATATTTAGCTTTACACAGTTGTATATTGTTTTTGGTTTAGAAAAGAGCAGGTCAATAATAATAAGCCATAGTACACACTACTTATGTAAGTTATAGTTGCTGACTTCCTGTTCCTCCCTTCCGGGAGAAACAAGAAACAGAAGCCTGGGGGAGCAGGGCTTGAGGGAGTGATTTATGTAAATTCATGACAGAAGCCCCACCCCTGCCTAATCAAGGCTGTCATTAATAGGGTTAGTAAGGGTGTTATCAACCCCATCTATCCTTAGTAACACTTGGGGCTTAAGGCAGCAAGATGCATTAAAACACTAGTCTAGTCTAGGTTTGCCACCTCTCCTGGGATTCTGGACGCAACGTCTGAATTTTGGGAGTCTCCTGGAAATTCCGAGAGAGTCGACAACTATGACTCAAGTCTACAGGAGAACTGCAGATTATTAATGGTGCAAAAATAATAGAATGAGCTATGTCTTTTACAATCTATTGTACAGTGACTGTACATTACCACCTCCTCCAATCATACAAAATAAATATGAAGTGTGCAGCTACCATTTATTTTGAAGGCATCACAGTTGCTGTTTTTGTTACTGTTTTTATATTTTCAACTTGTGGGAGGACAAAAACCTGAGATCCCTAATAGACAGGGACTGATTAAGGGCCTCAGCCAACCTAGGCTAAAGTATTTATGGTGCCCCCCCCCCTTCTCCATAACTGCTCCCAATTAAATATATCCACCTACCTTATCCTGGATCCTAAATGTGACATGATGGAGTACCTATTACAAGGTCCAAAACCCGAGAGATCCAACATTTTTTGGAGAATGGTATTTGGCCTCAGTGTAAGATCTGAATTTGGTCTGATGAACAGAGTTATGCATTAATTCGACTGACTACAAAAATTTGGATTTGTCGTATTTATCGTGATTCAAACCGCTTATCTGTACTACTTAGTAATGCATTTAAAATTAAGAACTGAGAAACTGCAAAATATAAACTAAAGTTATTTAAATATTGTTTCCCCTGATATTACTCTTTATTTACTGTTCCTCTTTCTTGGCATTATTTGGTTTGGTTTCCACTGAAATGCATGTATGTGTGATATTGTAGCAGAGATAACACAACTACTGACCATAATCGGAGCAGACAGAAATCTACAGAAATAATCTTCCACAAAAACAACAGCTGTATAATAGATAATTCTTTACATATTGGAAGTATTAAAATACTTTCAGAGAGAGAAACATTCTGTGAGTCCATCTGAAGAATTAAGGTGAGCAACTTTTACAAAAGACAAAGTAGATATTTTCGCTTACCCTAAATCCAACTTTCTTAGTAGTAGTAATTGCTACTTAGAAAATGTTTATTTATCCTATTGTGTAATTAAATTCTCTATGGTAAGAGGATGTTTTAGCTTTTGTTGTTGTGTTCTTTGTTGTGATGTTTTAGTGATGTCATAACTTTGCAATATGTAGAACAACCTATCGATAATGGATTTTTTAACCTGATAATTCAACAATAGTTTTTTAGAGGGGTTTTTGGAACAGAATGGATTATGTGTTTAGATTTTGTGGAACATGTTCATTTGACTTTTTTTTTAAACTGGACATTTCCTGTCCGCCGGGAAAACTTTTTTTATTACTTTTTTCCTGTAAAATATTAATAAATATATATTATTATATTATCAAGTTTTAAATTACTTAATGTATCTATAAATTAATATCTTAATACCAAAACATGTATTACTTTTATAGAATTTAGCAATTGTAATTAGGACTCAATAGAGACAAAATTTATATTTCATTTTGAAACATCAGTTTATTTTCTGTTATGCTTTTATTAAAATATGAGTAGACAAGGATCAGCACAATAGTATGGGTCGTATGAATAACACAATACTGAATAAATACATATGATACACAATACCCAAAATACCCAAACTCCTGGGCCGTATTCAAAGAACCATCAGCGAAAGGTTTGCAATTATATGCATGGACGTTGCAAGGCAACACCCATGGAACACCCATGACACTCCCCTCACACGGACAGGTTTTCTGTGACTTATGAGTCCATAGAGCACCTCTAACTATACGTGTGCACTTACTCGCGTATAATACTTCCGTACATGCGTATCCAACTAACCACGCCCTCACCGTGCCCTCAAACGGTCATTTAAATGCCCCCCCACCCACTTTCACGTATTTGTCTCCGGACGCATTCTAACCACACCCCTCCGTATGTATTTTCTCACGTGTGATTCACAAGTCCACAAGTCGTGCGGAAAATCAACGTTGATAGCTTAAATTTGGTTACTACGCATGCGCAGTTCAACAGATCGTAAAAATTAGCACATTTCTCGCCAAAACGGTTCTCTGAATATGGCTCCCTATATCAATTCAGGATCCACTGTTCCTATATGTAGGATTGGTGCGCCGAGACAACACTAATTCATAATGAGAATAAATAAAAAGAGCAATGGGTGGGATTTATACGGGCACTCACAGTAAAGTATAGTTATATACAAATATAAAAATGTACTTTTATTTCTTTATATTAAAACTAAGGTGCAAAGCTAAAATTAAAGGGTAAGGTTGCTATATAATGCCATAAATTGTCTGCAGCACTTTAAAGAGAACATTAGACATTCACATCAGTCCATGCCCTTATTAGAGCTATATACTAAGGTCCCTAACACACACACACACACACACTAGGGTTAACTTAGTCAGCAGTCAATTAACCTACCAGCATATTTTTGGCATGTGGAAGGAAACATGAGCAATACTCGCAGACACAGGGAGAACATATAAACTCCACACAGATAAAGCCTAGTCCGGAAATCAAGCTCATTAGCGCTGCTTACTGAGACACTGTCCTACTCCATTAGTTGTGTTAACACAACATAAGGAGGTTAACAAAAACACATTAGAGACTTCCTGGTCATGGGGAAAAGCCATCTCTTCATGAATAAACCACCCTCACATGTCTATAAATCAAGAGCTATCCCAGAAAATCAAAGCCCAGTGCACCTGTTCCCCCTAAAGACCCAAAAGAAGAAATCATAGACACAAATCAATTAAATTGTCAAATGTATCAACAATTTCAGGTTCCAAAAAGATGGTGATCTTTTGTACTTCTAAAACGTGTCAAACCCCAACTCTTAACTCTTAAACCCATGACTCCCTGAGATTCAAAATTCCACCAAATAGCATATTTAGACATAGTCAGACCTTAGTTTGGTTAAGGGTGAAATAACACTTTGCCTGTTTGTTGATTTATAAGTAAGGATATTCTAGACTGTTATCTTAATTGTATTAGGATAAATATTAGATAATTAAAAATGTAAATTTCACAATAGTATGTTTAATTTAAATGTTTTAATTTACTTTATGACACTTTTTTAAAATCTAAAACTTTGTTAATGGACAAAATGTAACAGAACACAATATTCAGACAAGAGTTTCATAAAAATGTATCTACATCTATTTAATACAATCAAGTCAATTATCATTATTAATATAGAAAGACTAAAGATACAAAGAAGCAACATTAACAGTATGAATTATATTGCAACTGGAGTAACGAGGACAGAACATCTTAACAGCCTTATGATACCTGTAACATCTAAGTTATTATTATTATTATTATTATTACATTTACATGAAAAAACTACATTTATGGCACTGGTAGCGGAACAAAATTATCAAACAGGTTTAGGATTCGTCAAAGAAAATATTCAAAATTCTAAGGTATGATTGCACTGATTCAGTTTGGGTGGAGCCGAAGGAGATGAAATCCCCAGGCTGTGGGAGACAAAGGGATTGCTGTGGTTAGAGTGGTGGTTGGTCACAAGCCCCTCCCTTTGGACTGTTAATAGACTGATTGAAAAGCAGATGTAAGTAGAGGTGTAGTGGATTATTTGAGCTGGTAACCTCCAGTTACCTGCATGATAATTTATTTGTTTCTGGTGTTTATTACAGTTCCATTTTACTTATTAACTTATGGAGAACACTACCAGAGCTGGTGCTTTTTTTGTTTTGCTTTTTTCTAAATGTGATAATATAATATTGGAGTTGCATTTCTGATTGTTATTTATTACTGTATGTTGGTTGGATCATAGGGAGTAATCAGGAGAGATTGGGGTCTATTTACCTATGAGTTCATTTTTTATGAATGATGCTGATTCAGGCTCCCTTCTCCAGGCTCGCTTCTCCTCGCAGCGAGCCTGGCAGCATCGTTCATTAAATTTACTATTATTCACCCTACCTGCGAGGTCCCGCGATGATGTCTCTGCTTATCGCAGGACATTTCATTCATACGAAGTATGCGCATGGGCAGAGACTCTGTTTCCTCACTTAGAAAATTTCAGGTCCAGATATGAAAAAACACAGCGCATGCACAGTGTCTTCATATCTGGACTGAGTCCGACGCTTCTCCCGGATGGGTAAGTTTTGCCATTTTTTTTTTATTTTTTTTTTACAGTTTTTTATATTTTAGTTGTATTTATTAAATTTTTACATAAAAATATAATTTACTTTTTTTTCATAACTGTATTCCAGCAGTGTCCCCATACATACCTCCCTTTTCCTACCCCCTAATAACAGCTATTAGGGGGAGTAAAAGAGGGATATATGGAGACATCAGGAAGCGCCGGCCCGCTCTGAAATGAACGGGCCAGCGGAGACCCCCGATAGTAACATGGATCGCCATGGAAACTACTATT
>WWET01005274.1:12086-25598 GCA_011038615.1 Limnodynastes dumerilii
AATAATATAATAATAATATAATAGTATTAGAGATGAGAGGTGATAAATAACAGTGTGATAGTAAAGCTGGTCAGTATCTGTGTAATAATATAATAATAATATAATAATATAATAGTATTAGAGATGAAAGGTAATAAATAAAAGTGTAATAGTAACGCTGGTCAGTGTCTGTGTGCAGTAAGCAATTCAAAGATATATCCCTGCATGCAAAGAATACAATTACCTTGATTCCCCCTGAAATCAATATGGTTTTTCCCAGGTGTAATTTTCCTCTCTTAATTTTAAGCTCCTTCTTAAGTCTAAATCAGGTCCAAAGTTATTAGCGTGGAATTAGCATGTGGCATTCAGCAGTTGTACTGAGGTTAGGATCTAGAGTTTCTATAAGTTAATATGAATAAAATAGAGCAGAGTTTATCTCACAATCCAAGAGGGTTGGAAGAATCTGGGACACGAATAAGATGTGGCAGTAATCCATTAAGTGGCCTGTTTTCAGATACATCAAAACTTAAAATACACGAAGTATGCACACGTCAAGATCTAACTGCCTCCACTATTCATATATCCCTCAGTCCAGGATTAAAATCATGAAAACATTAATACTACGAAAGATCAGCTCCCTCAGTAACTGACGATGAAAGTTCCCTGTGCTCCATACTATTTTTTTTATAAGTTCCAAATAAGAAAACTTACTTTCACTCTGTACGTTTTGCAATGTCAATCATGCCGTTCTTATAATAACGTATCATACTCTAGACTTTAATTACCTATCTTCTCGGATAATAATTTGCTCTGGGAATGGAATTGTAAAGTATTAAGTCATTTTGCAGTTGCCCAATTTATCTCGATTTGTTAATGTTTTTCCCTCTGTCAATTAAGATGCTAAAGCAGGTTGTGTTTAGACATCAGAATTATTTATTTTTTGCGAATCTATCGGTAGTGAAAGAGTACACAATGTTTGATTTTTTCTTCAAGCATAGCTGCAACATTGATGGTTTCACTGAAATAAAATGCCCAGTAGAGATAATGTGGTCTGCCATAAATGAAATGAATACAATTCTGCCTTTCTTTCCTATCTGATGCTGGAAATTACTAGGCTGGGTGAATGAAGAACGGTAACAGTGGAAATCAGAGCAGGGTTCGTCCAATGCATTTAGAAGGCTTAATTTGTAGTTGATTGTTTATTAAACCTGCTCCCTCTCGGTTTCTATGAATTTGAAATCAGATAAAGGAGCTAAATGGCCCTTCTTCTATTTCCAGTTAGTGATCGGTGATTAAATTGTTATTTATATGAAGCTATTTTTCCCTTCAGCAGCAGAATCCTCAGACGGAAGGGAGTCGATTCTGGTGAGGTCTCTGAAGTTTATTCTAATGGTCTTTCGTGTTAAGGAGAAGGTTCTAAGATGTGAGGTTCTATCTCCTTTGGATGACAACCTTTGGCGCGTTTTGTAAGCGGAGAATCGATTCGGAATCACATATGCACGAACTTAGGCATCCACCACGGATCTTAATTCTTAGGTCCAGACTTCCATATTAAACGTCTTTAGGACAGCACATGATGGGTATAAGAAGGGACGCATTTAGCGTGTGTGGGGGAGGTATTTAAATGGTATTGGACGTGGTAGGGGCAAGAGCGTCAGAACATTTTTGTTGGAGGGGCAAGAATTTGGCTCTCCTTTGGTAAACTCACCTTGACACTACTGAATCTCTGCTCCTTCTCTCCTATCTGTTTACTGAATGATGCTAACAGTGCCTGGCTGGCTGTTAATTACGTGCTGAGCAAGCCAAACAGTCTCTGTGCAATGCTCTGCCGGCAGCCACCACACCTCCGCTGTAACGCCACTGGAGGGCGCCCCTTCATATGTTTTTATTTTTTGGGGGGGGATCAGTTACCTCTTTGCTCCCCTCTCAGTTCCCACACCTATGGGTAAGGGTTCAGTCCTTACGCAGTACCCAAATGTCAAGACTATCACCATTGAAAAAAATAAGTGGCATTTCTGCAGCAAAAGAACATTCGAAAATGATTTAAATGAAGTTTATTAGCAAAATAAAAGCAAACACTGTGATAAAATGATCAACTTTCATGTCTGACATTCTGCTACTCAGAGGCAAATGACCTGATTCACACTAAAGAAAGAATTTAGGAACGTTCCTAAATATACGAACAGCCCAGATCCATAAGAATGATTCACAAATACTAAAGAAAAATATTAGCCACACCCCTAGCTTCTTAGGAGTTAAGAATGTTCTTCTCTCCAAATGCTTATATTTAGAAACAGCTTTTTTCCCCAAAAGAGAATCACGCATATCGCATATTTAGGATCTTTAATATCTTCATGATTCACGGCTAAGTTAAGAAACACATTAATTGATTCAATTAAGAAGAAGATTGATTTTCTTAGGCTTTCTTTGTTTTATAATTAACAAAAGTATCCCAAAAAATTTGCAAAAATAAATGGCAATATGCTAAATCGTAGAATATCATTAAAATCATAAATACTTATTGAAGGATTAAGAAAGAACCATTCAGCTTTTAAAGCTGTTATAATATAAACATCAAATTAATAAATATCTACATAAATTAGAAAAAATATCTCACATAAACAATGCAAACATGATGTAAGTAAATAAAATAAATGATGTAAGATAAATGTAAAAAAAACAACTTATGTTTAAAAAAATGTTAACAACATACAATGAAATCCTGCACAAACTGCAAATAAATGTTAATAATGAGCACCTTTTATCTTTAGGGGCTGATTCAGAGTTTGGGAGTAAGGGTAAAGACGGTGTACCGCTCGGCTAAACCATTCTGCAAAGTAAGGGAGCTCAAAACTTTTGCATGTAGGAAAAATACTTTAATTGTAAACATAGAACTCACGTACGGCATAACTGTGGCCCAGATTCTGACTTATGTATGACAGGGGACTTACCCGTGTCACTTGCGTTAGTCCCCTGTCTGGAACATACTCTGTTACGTACGACAGTAAGCACGCATAAGAGGCAACACAGCATTTACGATGGTTGTATCCGCGCCATATATAGCCATGTAATTAAGGGGATCGGGGGTGGGGAAGCCATACGCCCATAGAACTAGTAGTAAATATTTAAGGTAGTAATCCGGACACGTTAATGTCCAGATTTACTATCGTCAGTGAGGAGTGCATGCACCTAAAGTGTTTATATTTAATCTATAAAATAGATTTGAGCTAAGAAACTTCACCTCTCAATTCTAATTCTGCTTTCACTCTTTTAATCTGCCTCCCCCTGCAGTTCAGCATGGTATTGCTCAGGTCTCCACTTGCACCCAGTGATTAAAGTGGAAATTGGCCGTATGAAAATATACCAATAATAGAAGTAAATGCAGATTTAAAGCTTTTCACTGACTTCGAGCCCTGCTCGCACCTAAAATAAAGGTATAAGTGCAGCTCTGAATCAGCCCCTCAAAGTCAAACACAAAATGGTGACATAACAGCAGTGTGAAAAGATGAGCCTTTAATTGTTTCAATCAAAATTAACACATGCATTTATTATAAACACGCGGCAGCTGTGTGCTGAACAAACAGAAGAGCATGAGGGTTTGGCTCTCTGTTAACCATGCGGATTTCAACTTAAGAATGGTTGGGGGCTTTCTTATCTTTATTCATGCTTATGTAAGTTTCTGCAAGTCCTTCTTAACAGCCTACTGTACATTAGTAGCCCAAGTGCTGCTCATTTGCATAAAAAGTATTGCCCCTCTTGGCATTACATGCCCAAGCATGAATCATTCCTCAGTAGCCCTTCTTATCTGTGAATTATACTTCCATGGTTTCAGTGCGTAGTTTTGAGCATGCTGAATATACGCACTAAAATCCTGTTCTTACTTTCTTGTGAATCAGTTCTTACTTTTCTGGACAGTGCAAAGCTGAATCATGAGTGAGGTTTGCCTGTACGATGTTCTTCATCAGAAATAACATAATACTACAGAGACTGCCGACAATTGCCATCAGTCTGCGGTGCAGATGGAATCACAAAGTGGAATCATCCACCGAAAGGAAAGTGTTTAACCTAATCCTACCCTTTCCTATCCCTAACCCTTCCTTTCCTGCAGCCTAACCTAAGGGAGGGTTAAGGTTAGGGTAATGGAAGGGGAGGGTTAGGATGAAGATAAGGGTTGAGGTTGGGGAAATAGCTGAGAACTGCCCTATCTCGAAAGGCCCGTTCTCTCTCGAAGAGGCAAAGCAATCGATCCCCGGAGCACCGAACACTATGCTTCGAAAGCAAAAAAAAATCTAAGCCCTTTCCTTAATCCTGACCCTAAGACCCTAACCCTCCCTTCCTCATAGCCTGACCTCAACCCTCCCTTCCCTGCAAGCCTAACCCAATCAGCATACTCACCCATTAAAAAAAAAAATGATTTGCAAAGACCGCCTATTCGACATAGAGACAGACAAAAATAATTTTCCGTCTGTCTCTACTTCTAAAATGTAGTTTTTATGGCCGGGGACGCCCACCGGGGAAAATACTTACCCGTCACCGCTGGGGATTTGTGCTGGTGAGTTTCGAAAACTTGTCCCCGGCAGGGAAGGATATTCATTCTTGTTCCCTCGTCACAAAATTATTGGCAAAAACGGGTGTTTGAAGCTGCAAACCAACCCGCTTAAAACAGTCAAAGGGATTTCTCATTGTCCATAAAAAAAAAGGTCAAATCTGTCCATTAGGAACATCTGTTATTTGAAATAAATGTTGCTCTGTTGGCCACTTAGGACAGTATTCACACCTAAGAGTGAGTTGGGTGCGGACAGATCTGCACCTAACTCCCTCGTTCAGTCCCTAACCCGTCCCCCATTTTTAGGCTACCTTATCTTACCGTGCCTGATTTCCTTCTTAAGAAGGAAACTGCGCACAGAAAATGCCTCCCCCTCCTCGTCGTCCTCGGCTAATCTAAATCCCTCCCTCTCCCACTTCTACCGAAACACTCCCTGAGGCGGCATTACACCTCCTCTTTTTAACTAAACAACTCTGTGCCACCTTTTAAGACCACGTGAAGGCAATCTACATAACTAACTGTCACATAGTTTGTGTAAATGACCTACTAGACATGCGTCGTAGGTTATTTCGGGAGATTCCGCACTTAAAAAGCCGGAGCATCCTATATATTAGTAAAACTCTAATAAAAAATACAAATAATATATACTCTATATATCTTGCTAATATACCAGCTTCATCCAACATTCTTCTGACTCCATTTTATGAGGACGGCTAAGAGATCTAGAGATAGGGTCTAACAAAGGAATTTGGATGGAGCATTTATCCAATTGTAGAGGTCCGAATTCTGTCCAAGGTTTCCAGCCTAATGGATATAGATGTGATTCTGTTGTGTTATAGTGTTGTTGTTGTAACAGTACAGCGCTATGGAATGTGTCACCAACTGCTAAATAAATAACACAACTAAGTAATATTGAACCAGGGCCACCTGTTTCCCATCCTTACATCTGTAACATCTTCATACAGACCCAGCTCGTCCTTCCAAAGACTCTGAGACGGTCTATAAAACATTCAAATTCCCAAGTCAGTGATACTAAATACTTTAAACAAGTATGGAGAGACTCAAAGCTTGGAAATACTTCACCGCTGACAAGAAAACGCATTACCGGCTCCGCGTTGCCAGTACAAATATACAGTAGAAGTACATTTGCTTTGATAAAAACGTTTATCACGGTGCTGTGTGCATAAATTGGATTTATATATCAAGTCAGTTCGTCTACAGAATGTAAGAAGTAACATCCCATATTCATTTGTACAGAATGGGCTGGATCCAGACTTAAGTAAGTGCTTGAACTGAGTTACTCCTGGACTAAACCATGTTGATTTTCATCTGTTGCAAAATGTATTAGAGTTGAGAGGTGATGTTTCCTATCCCAAGTCTAAATAACAGTGTGATAGTAACGCTGGTCAATATCTGTGTAATTATATAACAATAATATTAGTATTAGAGATGAAAGGTGATAAATAACAGTGTGATAGTAATGCTGGTCAGTGTCTGTGTAATAATATAACAATAATATAATAGTATTAGAGATGAGAGGTGATATATAACAGTGTGATAGTAACGCTGGTCAGAATCTGTGTAATAATATAATAATAATATAATAGTATTAGAGATGAGAGGTGATAAATAACAGTGTAATAGTAAAGTTGGTCAGTATCTGTGTGCAGTAACCAATTCAAAGATATCTCCCTGCATGCAAAGAATACAATTCACTTGACTCCCCCTGCAATCAACATGGTTAGCCCAGGAGTCTTGATCCAGCGCAAAGTTCCTGCTTGCTCTGATAAAATCTTGAGAGGTTGAGGCTCATTTCGGACTTGGGTTAGACATTCAATGATGCTGAACTTGTAGCCCCACTGGATAGACTCTTATGTGCAGTGAAGGAACTCCTTTTAATGTCTTTGGACATGATGTAGATATCCAAATTTTTCTTTGGTGCATATAGTCGGATTGAAGTCGCTTTTCGACATTGTGCTTTCGAAATAGAACTGTTCTAAGCGGGGACCCACACCCTGGTAGAGGATAACAGAGAAAAGCAATTTAAACACGCTTGGTATAAGCATAAGTATACATTAAATAAAATATGAGAAAGGATCAAATACGTTCTGAATATATCATGGGTTAAAACAAATAAAAAGTGGGCAAACTCAAAGGACCTGGCGGTTTTCATCTGCTGAAAAATTCTGTTTCTGTGTGAATGTTCTGAATAATTTTTTTTCTGTGGTTAAATAACTTTGTTCTTGGATCATTTTTATTGAATGTCATTCTACAAATCATTAGCGCCTTTTGTGGTATAGTTCGGGCGGCATTGTGTGTCATTAGTCTTTTTATGCACGTTCGGTTTTGATAGACTTTAAACCCTCCAATGTGTGAGGAAGGGGGATTTTTCATTAAAGTCTATGCGGGGAGAAAGTTGTTGGAAGTGGAACCAGCTCCCCAGATATCATTATTATCCGTAAGAGCGCAGCCAATGGCAGCCAAAGAAAGATATTGCAGCTGCGAGCTCTCCTCTAGCAGGAAGCCCGGCTCGACAGCTACGAAACAATAAAACAAATTAGTGTAATTAGTTTCTTTGAAAAGATTCTGCCCCCTTTAAAGTAATAAGTTTAATGATATATTTACTGCCAGAAATGCTGTTTCTGCTATTTTGGTGTTGAAATAAAAGTCTACCTTACACATATAACTATTTCTCTGCCAGACCGGACAGTCTTCCATTGGCGCTGGTTTTGCGTGTTTTTCCAGTCCGTGATGGAGCAAAGACGGTGAATTTTTCTATATAGAATGTAAGCGGTTCAAACATTTACAAAGTTGTAAAAATAATGGTAATTATCTGAAGCGAAATGATAAAATACGTTTGGAAAAAACCTTCACGCAAATGTTGTGTTTTTCACAACCAATCAGGAAAGGAGTCTAAGGTCCTGATTCAGACTTTTCATCTGGAGATCTGTAAGGGAGTACGTGAGAGAGCTTTGGACACTTTTGTTTCAAGAGCCCTGCCTTAAATTATATACACGGATCCGATTTTAAATCTGTGTTGATTTTCCTTTTGCCTCCCACCTACATTAATCTGCATGCCTATCCTCGTCTCTCTGGTGGGGATTAGGAATGCGAATGTTCCCCCCACTGAAAACCTATACTACGGAACAGAGTCTGGCTCGTACACATCTGTACAACGCACCAACGCATTTTCTGCTTGTTATTTTTTTCATTTTTTGTTTGTCCAGTGGTCTCGTAGAGCTGTGAAATCTTGACCATCCTCATTATCCTGGTCTTAGATATGTCCTGGAGTTAGGTGCTATCACTGGGCGGGTTTAAGCAGCTTCCTGGCCAGGGAGGTAAAGCAGCAGCATGGAGAAGCTTGAGGATGTTAAAAGCGGTTGCAGCTGGGGAACACATATGCCGCCAGAGCTCAGCTAATCCCCTGCAGCGGCTTGTGTGTTCTGGAGTCGAGGCAAACTTATATATTGCAGCATCATTTACTTGTACTGCTTAACCAATCAGCTGCATAGTACTGAAGCTTTGTTTGTTTGGGGTGTCCAGCGATCTAGTGCAGACCCTGCCTGTAGCTGATGAAAATGTTCCAGTGGAAACTTTCGCTAATGCTGGATTCTAGATTGGGCTTGTTTGCAGTGTTTTGATGTGTTCTAGTGTGAAAAGCCATAATTGTGTACGTCTGTTTTCTAGAGTAAAAGTAGGCAAAAAAAAACAATGCTATTGAATGTACCCCTCACTATGATTTATACCCCCATTATGTTTAGGACAAGTGGACAATTCTAGACCTTCTTATGTTTCTATTATCACTACATAAAGATTTCCTACAATTTAAGAAAAATAAAATAAGGAACAAGTAGAGTTTGATGCCAAAATATACAGATAAAACAGGATGGGTCCTTTTTTTTTGGAAACCATTGTATATGCTTGTATGTTTCGCAGATGTGACCAGATACACCTTTCACCAAAATAGGAAAAGTCTGTCATACATGGTGGGAAACGCCTTATATAGCAGGCCCACCCACTGGGGAAAGGTGATAGGGACATTTTAAGAGCAATAAAAGTGTATTTACTCACCGTCTAGATTTATTTTGGACTTGTGCTGAGCGCGATTAGTGGAGCTGATATGACCACATACACCTTTGCAATCCATGGCACTTCTTATACAACATGGGGCCTGATCCATACTTAATAACGACAGCCAATTTATGCACGTGGCATGCGTAACTCTGGCTGTGGGAATGTACTGTGAATGCGCACGGCATATGTTACTCATCTTAACTCTGATTGTAGGCAACGTGTATGTAACTCCGTACGATAGGGCGTAACATCCCTACGGAAGCCGAATATATACGCATTGTGGGTGGAGGGAGGTATTTAAATTGTACAGTATGGGTGGGGCTAGGCACTTACGTATGACAAGGCGATATGTACGACCAGAGATACGCATGAAAAATCAAGCCAGGGTTCTGTACACGTAGGACAGCTAAGTTACGTACGTTAGAGGGGAGTGCAGTATCTTTAGCAGTGTGTAGCTTAGCAACACTTACATATGTAAAATGATCTTAAGTCTGGATCAGGTCCATGGGCCCAGATCCAGGCCAACAGGGAAATTACGTGCACTGCGTATGTAATACCCCGTCATCTACCTTGTGTGCATGTGCACATCCTCATTATGCATGCGTAGCGGCAGGCGGATGAAAGTTTGTTATGTATGCCAGCCGGTACGCAAATGGGGCAGGCACCAAATTTACGATGGTCGTATCTCCGCCATAGAAGAGTCTTAAAGCATTAAGTTTGTTTACTCTCCATTTAGTTGTAATCGGGACTCCTGCTGAGCACTATTAATCAATTCTGGACAGCAAGTAATGCAGGTGTCAGTCCACAAACTTCCACTGTGTGTATAAGTGGGGACGTTAACTCCATTAATTGTGCTCAGATGGAATCCTCATTACGACTAAATGGCGAGTAAACAGACTTTAATGCTTTATTTAGGAGTCTACAATTAGCTTTACTCTCCATGATGTGTAAGAAGCCATATGAAGTATAAAGGTGTATGTGGCTACATCTGTATTACAAGTAACTCTTTGGAACATGCTTTTGTAATATCATTTGAACAATGTTAAAAACTAATTTATTTTGTCTTTGTGTCTTGCAGGTAAGTCCACTGTTCTGTTTCACTGGGGCTCGGGAGCTGGGTAAGAGTTAATCATTTGTCCTGTATAACCATATTTACAGTAGTCTATCCTTTGGCGTGTTATATTAATCAGTCGTTTACTGTGTGATGCATTATGTACAATGAGGGGAGAGGTGTTATTTCAGACTGGTAGAAATCCATCTTATTTCTGCCACTTTGAAATGTCAGCAATAAGACATCCAGATAAAGGTTAATGCCAAGCACAGACTTTGTGTTTGTTTGGAAAAGATTAAGGGATATATAATGGCAAAGTAGCTCGTATCCGTTAACCTTTACAGGGCTAGTGTAGTGTTTGCCTCATTGCATAAAATTGCATCGAATTATTCACATAATATTGTGTTTGTAAATGTTACATATAATGGAACCTGACTGAATTCTACACTATGTATTATATATTTAGAAAAATCTATTTTAGTTGTTATGATCGCTATGACCTGTAGGGGTCACTGGTGTTACTGCTTTTAATGAAGAGAATTTAGTCTGTGACTAGAAAATGAACAATTTAGGATTTGTTTGATTGTGTTTTTTGAAAATCTGGTTTTGCAGCTCAAGAGATCATTTGCAGAGATATTTTGGCCATTCAACATATTGTTTTTTCAATCAGTGGCATGAAATTTCAGAATATATTTAATGTTGCTGTGTTCAGTACTGCTATGACCTTATCTGTGTGGAGTTTGTTTGTTCTTTCCCTGGTTCTGAAGCTTCCTCCAAATCCTCCTAATTCGTCGTGTACTCGAAAAACATACTGCTGGTTTCATTGGCTTCTGAGAAAATCTGTGTGTGTGTGAAACTTAGAAACATAGCAAGTGACGGCAGATAAGAGCCACACGACCCTCCATTCTGCCCAGTTTTTACCCCAAACACTATTATGACCGTAGACCCTACTTGACCCTGAGTTTAATATTTAGGATATCTTTATATTTATCCTAAGCATGTTTACATTGTTCTACTGTGTTAGCTTCCATGGGTCAGATCCAGAGATATGTTTCCATTACGGTTTTTAGACGTAGCGTATTTACTAGACCCTCCCCTCGGCTGTACGAACTTTTGCCATTTTACGCTTGCTAAACCCTGCCTTAACTTTACACAGCGTAACTACTGACGTATGTACAGACAGCACCTACGTAACTGCCTTAGCACCCCCAGACTGTTGGATTTAAATGCCTCCCCCCGCCTCCGAAGTGTAATTACTGGTGTCACATGCCTGTTACGCTGTTAATAGTAGGCTGGTATGTACGTTCAGTGGCGTAACATCTGGCGTGTGCATGCGCAGTAAATACTAATGGACGACTTTACGTCAGCGGCTAGCGTAAAATCTCTCGCGTACGTGCTTCTGGATCTACCCCTATAACCTCAGGTTGGAGGCTATTCCACATATCAACTAAACTTTTTAGTAGAGTTTTTTTCACACATTTCCACTCAACCTATCACCCTCCAGTTTATATGCATGCTCTTGTTTTCATATACCTTCCCTTCCTTGAAAAATGCCCCCCTTCTGTACCTTGTTACATTCCTTGGGCCTCATTCATTAAACGCAAGGCTCAGCATTGCTTAGCCTTGTAGTTCTATCAGCGTCAGCATGGTAAGGCTGCTAACCATGCTGCGCTGCGTGTAGTGTGTGTAAGTTTGCATGTAAAAAATAAAGTTTCCCTAACTAATTATGTTCCCTAATGTGTGCACTTACCTCCGGTGGTCATCTCTCCTAATCTAAGTGTATGGATGCAGTGTGTGTTGTTTAAAAAGAATAAACATTTTGATCACTCATCGTTTGATGTCATCAGTCTTGGGAAGCGCTGCTGGATGTGCAGAATCTTCTTCTGTTCATTGCAGTCTGTGTTCCGCTTGATTGGAGTATCTGGTCCGGTTCTCAGGGGTCTTCTCCAGTTGCCACGAAGGGGACACCTGCTCTTTTTCTGTGATGCTGCTCCTAATGACCATTTGGTCGCTAGGGGGCAGTGTTTTATATAAGAGATGACGTCAGTTACAGTGGTGCTCTAGTGTTCCCGCGATGTTGTGCGATTTAAAATTGCAGCCAAAAATCACCTTTAATGAATGAGGCCCCATGAAACAGCTTTCAAACCACCCCCCGTCCTGTCCCATCTCTGCTCCAAGCTATACATGTTACTTCCACTAGTCTTTCTCTGTATGTTGTGTGACACAGGCCATGCAGCATTTTAGTTGCTCTTCTCTGCTCCAAGCTGTACATATAGGAAGCAGCCAGCGCCTGTCTGAAAGCCGGAATAGATGTTATTTGTGTGAAACAGATATTTTTCCTTCAATGCACAAACACTTCACCGGTAAACAGGAGAGTAAAGTGCAAGACCCAGATAATGCGTACACTGCAAGGACGCTGTGTACAGTCGCTGGTATTGGCCGGGTAATTGAACTGAGGACACCCATTGATTCTTCGAGTGTTCGACTTAACCTTCTGCTCGATGGCTCGCACTCAGAAAACAAAGCCATACGATCGGTGCATCAAGCCAAGAAAATAACTTTTACCTTTCCATGACACGGATCCATTGACTTCCTTCAGCTCAGTGTCATTGCTGGGTCCCTGATGTGTCTGATAGCCAGAGGCTTTACAGACAGGGGACAGAGGGAGCCACCTGCATCTCAGAACACGGTCAGCAGAGGGTCCTTAGTCCTTCTATTGTGCAAATAAAACGACCATCCAGAAATAAGAAATCATCAGTGACCCGACATAAAATGCAAACTCAAGTAAAACCCTCTTAAAATATCTTTACATCATTAAGTTAATGAACTTTTCCTCCCTCATTAGTCGGGACGTATTACTGTCACGTTATTTTACATTTTTCAGCATAGAAAGTTCCTCTGCTTATTAATGCTGCTAATTATAATTGTGCTGGATCAAGACTTTGGTCCTGATAGAGAGGGGTCGGCCAATCAGCATGCGTCGCGTGCATCGTAGATGCGTTTGGGACGGGCTTCATGCGATCCAAGAGCTTCCTTTGAATGCAAGTGATTATAGCTTGTAGTGTACCGGCACACAGCAGCTTCACGCAACTTCTTTATTACTATATGTGGACATGATGGCCAGATCCTGGGCTATGGTCGACAGTGGAATTATAAACAGTGCGTACATAGTTCCCCTGTCTTGAAGGATGTGCGCATGAACTCGGGCAGCTATAAGGCGCCCGTAGGTCAGGATCCGACCCAATGTAACACATGCAAAATACATCGCCAGCAAATTGAGACCATTCGTAATGTGTTCAAAGCGGTGGAAGTCCCCGCTTAGAAAGATGGTATTGCAAAATATGGACAGATAAAAGTTCCTTTACGGCTATCCTTATTTCGAATACCCATCTACTTTGGAATTTTTTGTTCAGAATGGGTGAGTGTGCCTGTCGCATACTCGCCCATCCATTTTCGGCAAAAAATTTAAAAAGGCCACCACCGCCAGATCCGCCGCTTTAGTGGAGCACCGGGAAAGGTGAGTAAGCTCTCCGGGGACTTTGGGGAAGGGAGGGTTAGCGTTAGGGCCAGGCTGTGGGAAAGAGAGGCTTCGGGTCTGGCTGCGGGGTAGGGAGGGTTAGGGTTAGGTTGTGAGGAATGGAAGGTTAGGGTTAGGCTGCGGAAAAGGGAGGGTTTAGGGTTAGGCTGTGGGGAATTGAGGGTTAGAGTTAGGCTGTGGGGAAGGGGGGGTTAGGGTCAGGCTGTGAGAAATGGGGGGTTAGGGTCTGGCTGCAGGGAAGGAAGGGTTAAGGTTAGGCTGTGAGCAATGGAGGGTTAGAGTTAGGCTGCGGAAAAGGGAGGGTCAGGATTAGACTGTGGCTAA
>WWET01005274.1:56779-67233 GCA_011038615.1 Limnodynastes dumerilii
TTTTATTATTATTATAAAAATAAATCCAATAGCATTCATAGGCAAGAAGAAATATTTGAACTGCTGGGGTATTTTACTTCAATCAAACTATGTGTTGTTTTTGCCATTGAAAATAAAGTTTAAATAGCCCCTCTTACATGTGCTTAGGAGCTGGTTGGGGGTGCTGTTACCTGGTGTAATGTACGATCTTCTGGTGCGTTATATCTTTGAATTCTCCTCCGTTGCAGATCTGCTATTTATTTATATTTATGGCTTCTAATAGCTCTGTATTTAGAGCCCTTTTCCTGGTTAAAGTGCCTTTAAATCAGACCTGTCCATAGCCTTTAGTTGCTGAATAACCGCCCCTCTCACCAGGCTGAGCTTAGAATGGGTCACCCCTCTATTCCTTCCTTTCCCATGCCAGAAATCCTCTGTGTAAGAGAAGGGACACCCAGCCCTGTGATAACATGAAACATCATTTCTCAAGTGTTTATTATAGCGATGGAAAAGCAGACTCCCGCTGGGTTATAATTACCATTGTCATTAGTCCTCAGAATAATCCCTTTTTTCAAAAATAAAGACTTGTTGAAAAGCTGGTTCTGTTTCCGGCTGATTGATGGACTCCAGTGAGAGATAATATGTACGTGTGGCGTTGGCAGAAATAGAGGGTGGCATGGAAGATACAGCTGGACGCATTGTTGCATCACCAGTCTGGGTGAAACGCGTAGGGTTTATAAGCATGAGTTCTCTAGCCGTGGCTCTAATCTGCTACCACTTTCTTTGTTTCTATGTAAATGTTATAAACACTGTAATCAGGGGCAGAAGGTGACAAACTTGGGCCGCATAGCAGGACTGGAGGTGAGTGGGACTATGTGGAGCCAGGCAGGACTAGGAGAGTAGCTGGGACGGAACCGTTTCCTAGTAGAAACCCAGAGGCTGAAGTCTTGCTTACTGAGCAGATAAAGTCACGGGTCCCCAGAAACCTTGCACCCTCCTTGACACTGATCCACCATGTTCCCTGTGTCCGGCATTTCCTTAGTCCGCGTCAGACGAGAAACGAGTCGTTCAGCTTCGGCAGACTTTATTTCCACCATTCCCAGTGTTATAATTTGGCCTCCTGGCAGACACAGCCTCATCCATCAAATGAAAGTTCAAACCCAGAGACATCATTAAACTTTGTTAAAGTTTAAGCAGCGGTTTCCTTAGCGGCATCTAAGATTGGTTAAACCCAACAGACCGGTGACAGACTAGAACGGTGCACCTGAAAAGCTGCTATACTGGAATGACAAGAGTTTACATACAATTTACACTCATATAGATTTATTTATTGGTATTGTTAAATACAGGGGGACATGCAACTGTGACAGAGACATAGAAACGGTGGGCCGTATTCATACCTGAAGGACACGGTGCGGACAGATCGCACCTAACTTATCTTACCGTTCGCAGCTTCCTTCTTAAGAAAACTACGCACGGACAATGGACCTGATCCTGAACAACGCACGCTTGTGAGCTAACGCTGATCGCAAGCGCAAAATCGGCAGAAAAAACACACCGCGCATGCGCCTAGCGACAACGTCCGGTAGTATCACACTGTTTTTGTAGCAGCGATTTGGGCATCTCTATACTTTGCGTTTTTACCGACTAACGGGCGTGTTTATAGCACGAAGTTCGTATAGAAGCAATATAGGTGGAGGGAGACATTTAAATTGTACAGTGTGGGCGTGCTAAGTGTCGTTAATACGCAATGAACGTACGGACGGCTGCGGATATGAATACAAAATTTAGGGTAGAGTTTTCCGAGCGTGTGGAAGCTAAACTAGGTACGAGCGAGGGGAGTGTCTATTGCTGTGCATCGGGGGTACGATCAGCGATAATACGCTACGCACAGGAGCGTAGGTCTTGATCAGGCCCGATGCCTCTACCCGGCTCCCTCCGCCCTCCCCGGCTAATCTAAATCCCTCCCACTGCTACCTATACACTTCCCGAGGCGGCATTACGCCTCCCCCGCCCTCCCAAAAAATGAATTTGAAAATCATGTTCTGATGATTTGGAGACACCGGCCCTCCGTGCGTATATTCTACGTAACTTATGTAAATAAAGTTACTATGCATGCGCAGTTACACCGTGCCTAAAAATACGTACGCAACTCCACGTGAAAACGGATCTGTGAATACAGTCCACCAATACTTACACTTGTCCTTTCCCCCCAATATTTTAGTGCAAGAAGATGGATCAGGAATTGTGTCTCTTAACATTTGTGTCTGCATTAGTTTTAAGCTAGAATCAGCATTGAATGCGAAGAATGCAGTCATTTGAGCTGCTGTGACATCATTAGCCACACCCATATGCAAATTCATTGACAGTGCATTTATGCAAAGCAGTCAGTTCATAGATAATCTTGAGCTCCGTCATATACTCTGTTTTGTATTCAGAAGGATGAGTATTTATAGATTCCACCGTCCCCCAGTTACTCAGTCAGCGTCACTATCTGTTTGATTACAATTAGCGGTGGATGTGGGGAATGACCGGGTGACTGCTGGTATATTGCAGAGACTAGAGGTTCCGTGATCATTTCATAATCCAGCAGCTTACATTCTGCACACCCCTAATCTTCTGAGTGCATATATTTAATGTCGTAGCTCTACAAACATCACATCTCTGGGAGTATCTGCGAGACGTTGACCCGCTTTAATACATTTTTAATGGTATTATGTCCTGAAATGTTGAATGAAGGGACTAGGAATTATTATTCAGACTTACCTATAATCAGTGACATGAAAAGTCTTTAGGGAATATATCATATAAATCATACATCGAACCCCATCGGTCATCTTGTCCACCGAGTCACTGATTCAGTGACACAAAAACTTCGGATTCATTAGTTCTTTGAACCGAATCCCAGGACATTCACTGATCTGTAACTGAGAGAAAGGCAGCAAAGAAAAAGAGAAAATGATATAAAACTCAGGTTCTCTTGTTTTTAAAATGAGTCAATACTGAATCCCAAATGTTACCATTTCCATTGTCTTTTATTTTATTTTTGACTTTGTTCAGAGAGGCTTTGAGTTGCTCCTCTGAGCTCTGTTTGCACTGTGACATCATCCTCTTCTCCATTAATGGTCGCTGGCTAGACAGCTACATGGGCAAAGCACATTAGGGTCAGTATCAGGGGCAGAAGGTGACAGTCTCAAAGCAAGGAGGTGGGTCCTGAGACTGTATGGGCGGGATTAGATGGAGTCAGGCAGGACTGGGGGCGGAGCTTGGGGGAACTGGGGAGGGATCACTGACAGAAGCTGTCAGAGGCTGACAGCCTAAAACAGTGCTCGGCATTTCATATATGAGTGATGATCCTTGTTTATTAATATATGCCAAGCAGTTCAAGGATTTGCATAAACCACACCCTACTATCTTCTTCTCCTTCTTCTTACTCTTCTTCATCGTCTTCTTCTTATATTATTATTATTATTATTATTATTATTATTATTATTATTGGGCCTGATCCAGAACTACGCTTCCCCGCGATTTTACGCATGGCGGAGACGTAAAATCGCAGATTCGAACGCCCTGCGCATGCGCACCATAGAAAATACGCACATTCACGTAGCGTAATTGTGAACGTATGGGCCATTCACGTATGTGTCACGTAAATACTTACGTGACTATTTTACGTTCATCCAAAATACGTCTGAAATACGTGAAGTAGGTGGGGGATGGTATTTAAAGTGTACAGTATGGGCGTGCTAAGCTGCGTACGTTCACGTAGTCTATACGTCTGTTAGCGGACGTACGCGGTTACGTGAGAAAATGTTAAGGTAGGGTTTGGGCAGCGTATCTTGACAAAATACGTACGTTCAAGGGGTGTGCCTAGGGGAGTGCAGCGAACTTACGTTTACGAAAATACGCTCCGCGAATAAACGTACGCCACTCATAGTTCTGGATCTACCCCGATGTCCCAAGAATGGAACATCTTAAACTACTTCCTCATCATTATATCCCAACACCCTCATCCAGCCTGCAAGAGAAAAATGGGGTGCTGTTAATTATGATGAGTGAAATAGAGCAATGGCTTGTCTGATCCAAAGCTAGAGGTAGGAGTCTGGGCTGGAAGATCATTTAGAAGCTGCATTTGTATGATGTCAGAAGAGTAGCCTCTAATTGATCCTCTTAGTCACTACCAATCTCCACAGCACTGTCAGATGTAAGCAGAAGGGATTCCTTCCGAGGACAAGGTTAATATTGTCCTCCAGTCACTAATTCCATAACATACATTTCCACCACTGCTTGCTTAGTCAGCAATGAGCAGTTCAAGTCAACTAGATACAAAGAGATGATGAGCCAATTCCTATATTACAATTTAAAATAGCTCTTAATTCAGTTATGATATCATGAGCTACTGTATATCACTGGGTTAGGGAGACCAATAACATTATATGCCAGTTTTTTTTATACCAGATTTGATCTTGGCTTGGTCGCATAATGGTGCATAGTCATATTCATTTGGGCTTCCAAAGCTTCAAGCCTCTTTGAGAAAAAGTTAAGGTAGGGTTTGGGCAGCGCGTATCTTGACAAAATACGTACGTGCAAGGGGTGTGCCGAGGGGAGTGCAGCGAACTTACGTTTACGAAAATACGCTCCGCGAATAAACGTACGCCACTCATAGTTCTGGATCTACCCCGTTATTATTATCATTGGGCCGGATATATGCAATCTACGTATCGAAACGATACGCAGATTACATACAATAGCTACTACGCATGCGCAGTAGCTACTGTTTATTGAACTACGTCCGTCTATGGAAGACAGACGTAGTTCTGGATCCGGCCCATTATTATTATTATTATTATTATTATATCATTCCTTACAAATCTCCAAAATTGACTGTGAGACTTTAGAATTTGAGGCAGCACTCCTTGTCTCCTGAGAGAGTCTGCTAGCCTCCCGCACATTGCTTGCAAAAGGACTCAATCATGTGATTCAACGCAAATTGCACCAGTGACTCTGCCCCCTGTTTTACAGTGCTACGGATCACAGAATTAATGGGTGAGGTTGGATTTTGATGATGCAAATGGAAAAAAACTGAATCCCCCGAAGCTGGAGCTTCCAGTGTGAAGGAATGAAATTTAGGCGAGTATTTGCTGGAGTTTTGGTACCTGCCGGTCGAACAGGTATAATGGTATCTGCTAGAAGAACTTCCTCGGAATTATTGACTGCAAAATGCGCTTTGTAGGGTAAAAACATTTCAGCCTAGTCTGCTTTTCAAGAGAAGTGATAAAAATTCTGCAGGGGTTGCTAATTTATGTCGTATTGTTCTTCCTTAACATATATTGAAGTATTAAAAACATCCATCTCGGCCGTTATGATGCATTTAATTTATATTTAATTATGAATTTATTTGTTAATTACATTACTGAAGTGCCTGGAAGCATTTTAGCGCAGCACATAAATACGTTTCCCTTCCTCATCACCAGTAACTGTGAGAAAGTTGTCATATAAAATGAAAGGCAATTTACACGGAAAATCTGCAATGCAAAAGACGTTAATGAGAGCGAAGGCCTCTGGGAGACGGTGTCGCTGACACGCTTTGATCCATTGTAGCGATGGCGTCTCTCTTCATTATCCCTTGCTCAGGTAAATGGCTCGTCGTTAGGTGGGCTAGACGTTCACCGCGAGAGGTGGGTGGGTGGTCGCGGAGGTAACAGATCGGACTTACTGACAGCTGGCCGTGCTTGTCGACTCAATCAGATCAAGCGAAAAGCGCCCGGTAATAAATCTAATATAGTGCATGATTAATTCATGTCGCTTGTGACATTCAGATTGATATTTAAAGACTGTTTAATCTTCCCGTGCAATTCCGTTTTTTTGTGCTGGATGTGCAGCGGGGTAATAAATTCCGCCTCGGAGTGAAATATGTCGCTGTATATACGTTTAATGAAGTTTATATTCTTTTCAATTACTAAGGAGAATTCTGCTGTGGTCTGGTCCTCCAGAAATACATTTGTAATGTGAGTGGAGGTAGCGATAACCCACTTACGGCTGTTTGGACTGGAGAGCGCATTATTTCAACTAACGTAACTACCCTTATACGAAACTAGTTCCATTCGATGGCATTTAAGTACAAAGGGGCTGTGTTTTCAAGGTGGGCGGGGAAAGCATTTAAATATTACAGCGTGGGTGTGATCACCCCCTTACAGTCGGACGGATCGTTGATCCGCAAGGGTGACTTAAGGCGGACTTATGCCGGTGTAAGTCACACTTTTTCCGCACGAGAGAGGGGAGTGACAGAGGAAGTTCACTCCCCGCTCTCCTGTGGAATTAACCCCCCCACCCCACTTACGGAAAACATGTGGGGGGGGGATGGATCTGGGCCGTGGTCTTGTTATATGGGGGCGTGGGGCGTTGAATTAGGAGTAATTAATGAATCAAAACTGGTTGGTCCTCACAGCAAGCCTGGAGAGAATAAAGTATATAT
The DNA here is from genome assembly GCA_011038615.1 of Limnodynastes dumerilii. Taxonomy (NCBI): domain Eukaryota; kingdom Metazoa; phylum Chordata; class Amphibia; order Anura; family Limnodynastidae; genus Limnodynastes; species Limnodynastes dumerilii. The sequence goes on from WWET01005274.1 coordinate 63,231, forward strand.
GAATACAGCCAATATATTAAACCATGGAACAAAAGAGAGGTCCGTTGCTCCATACACACATTATATAACACTATGTGTCAGCACATACATAAAAAGGAGGTTTAGGTCACAATATAGCGATATTGGGTTATGTCACCTGCCCAGCGTCAAGGCACCTCCTGTAGGTGAGTCCCTATCCATCTGCTATATGTGTACACAGGAGGTCTGTATTAATATGTATTATTATTATTATTTATTTATTTAGCACCACCAACTGACCGCAGCACTTTACAGAGAAAATTAGGCATTCACATCAGTCCCTGCCCAAGTTGAGCTACATACTAAGGTCCCTAACACATACATATACACGTTAATTTATTCAGCAGCCAATTAACCTACCAGCATGTTTTTGGAGTGTGGGAGGAAACCCACACAGACACAGGGAGAACATACAAACGGGATAATATTAACTTTATTCATTTATTATTACTCGTCTTGTACTATATGATAGGTTTTATATAGACATTAGATTTTATTTACTACAGCGGCATACAGGTGGATGATTGACATCATCAACTACACACAGCTGACCCACAGTAAGGGATTCTCGTGGGAGGTAACGATCTTGACTCTCACTATAAAAGGATCATTATAACCATTTCCGGATCACTATTGAAAAAGGGCACAGCCCGAAACGCGTCTAGGATCCGGTTTTAGCAGCTGATCGGTATTTCTTTTCCCCGCCATCGTTCCACGGATGCCTTGGGTTTTTCAACATCACTGCTTAGGACGTCCAATCTGCAGTTCTCCCGGGACTCTGGTGCAATATTGGTAGGGGATTATTGTTTTACCCCTCAGTTCTTTATTTTACTTTATTTTATTCTGTCTTATATGTTTGGTTTCATGTATTTAGTAAAGTTTTGATGATTTTAGACCTTCAGAAGCCTTTGATTGTTTTTACTTTACATTGATCCCTGTTCTCTTTTATTCATATGTACCCCACGGAGGAGAGTGTGTATACTACAGTGGATTCTATTTAACTGAACTTTAAGTACTTACCTGAATTTTAAGTCTGGGTTATATTACCCCATGGATTCATGGAACTTGCTACTTAACGCATCGTTTCACCTGTGTGCCGCATAGTACTTAGTTTCCTATTATTATATTGTCCTAGCGCTTATGTTTATTTCCTTATTTTTATCATTTTGTTTTATTTATGGAGTAGTGTGGACACTCTAGGAAGTAGACTTTGTAGCAGGATTTTAGCGCTTTTACGGAATCCCTGCCATTGTTTTTCAACAATATATATAATCTCTGTAGGGAACGCACACACAGGAGATGTAAGAATTGCGGAGACTAACTTACGCATTTTGCTATTCAACATCCTGCACGCAGGAGGTAAAGGCCTTCCCCCTGTGCGAATGGCGGATCCGTGGCCAGGACTCTGCCGTAAGTCTCCCGTGCGCATCTCTGTACATGCAGAAATTCCCCCCCATTATATGTATCGTGTACTCGTGGTGTTTGGGGTCGGCCCCTATGCGGTGGCTGAATTCCACACAAAATGCAGTATCAAATGGCTTTGTTCCGTTTCGGAAATATAGGTACCGCGCATGCGCCATACAAAGTCACAGCTGTGTGACGTATGAAGCGATCTATGCTTAGGATTGGATCCCTGAGGGCCTGATCGCAAAAAGAACACAGAGCATTCCCTAGGGGGGTTCAAACTGGGGTATGTGCCTCGGGCCTCATGTCCTGGGGGCCCCCTCTGCCGGCTTTACTGGCAGAGCCAATATTATTGGCGTGACGCTGCTTCGCAGATGCTGCCGGGGGGTTATAGTTTAGGCAGAACTGCTCTCCGTACTAACCGGCTCCGGCTGACTCCCGCCACTACTACTCCCCGGCAGCATCTACAGCGCCGCGGCACGCTACTAATTTAGGACCGGATCCAGACCTAAGAACGTTCGACCACGTACGCAGGCAAAGTGTGTGAGAGGGTTATATTGATGGGAGGGTGCGTGCGCCCTCCAGATGTTGCGCAAAATTTCCGATAATAACTCCTATCACACCGAACTTAGTTCTGTATGATAGGATTTCTGTCTGACAGGACGATTCTTCCTCTTCGCCAGCACAAAGTGCGAAAGATGGGTGCGGGGGGGAGCATGCAAATTATACAGTGTGGGATGGGTTTCCCACAATCGTGCGGGTCAGCAGTCATACGGACCACTGATCCACGCGTTTCACTTAAGACTGGTTTATGGCAGTGAGATTGACAAGGGTGTTCACTCCCTTCTCTCGTACATACTACCAGACCCCCCGCTCATACGGAAAGCGTGCAGGGGGTTTTAATCCGGTCCATAGTGAAGCAGGCGGCCGCGGCTTTGAGCCGGACATCAGCTAAAAAAGTTTATAAACCGTTAAAATGCCTCAGTCTGCACACACACCGGTCACAGCATGGGGGAAGCCACCGAGGATGCTCCCCACTCGTAGGCAAGATCCTGATCCCAAATTCTAATGGGTGCGGCAATGATCATTTTTTGTAAAAATAACCGTGAATATTTGTTTTATTTTCCTTAAACCGAGATGACAATTTTTGCGCTTTTTTAGCTACGGAGAAGCATCGGCCTCTGTCTCTCGCAGTTCAGCCGTTACAACGTGTTTGTTATCAAATTACCGCAGCTCGGCCGCTCCGGATTCGCTATTAAGACGCTGACAGAAAAGGCTTTAGTGACTTTATCCTAGAGGAGAGGGTGAGAAGACGGCGGCCTGAAATGAAGAGGACGGCGGCCTATTCCACCAGGAACTAGATAATAGAATTTCTAAACCCATTGATTTCCTGGCATTAAGAATCTGGATAAAATGGCAGCAGATGTACTTTGGTGATCACTATCTTCACCTGTTTAAGTAGCGCTTATACTCGGGGAGGAATTGCTGTAGCTCGAATGCTTCTGTCTTTATTACAGACAATGAGATCGCTGGGGGAATACAATGTGTTATTGGTCTGTTAATGGCTTATGCTCTGAGGGAGGGAGAGGGAGATTCGCCTGGGGGGCAGGGCCGATATGGCAAGAAACTCCGGGGGCATTTTTTTATTTGTTTAGACTCATGATGACCGCAGACTTTTTTGGATCCGTCATTATTTGAGGGTATAGGAAATTGCTGTGTTCTTCCCAAGCATTTTGAGTAGTTGTACTGTGTTAGACTTTACCACCTCTGATGGTAAGATTTTCCACTTATCAACTACCCTTTACGAGAAGTCATCTTTGTTCACAATTCCTGTAAAGCAAATACAGATCGTTATCAGTGCCGCCCTCGAGCTCTATTACATGTCTTTTAAACCCTTTGATATATATGAAAGCCGCTATCATATTTATCTCTCCCCCCCCCCATGCATGCGTCGTAGGTCATTTCGGAAATCTACGCACCTAAGAAGCTGAAGCTTCCTGGGTGAGAATATTGCTCCATATCTCCAGAGGGACATAAATACATTAGAGACTGTGCAAAGAAGAGCAACTAGAATGGTGGATGTCGCCTAATGCCGCCTCTGGGAGTGTTTAGGAAGAAGTGGGAGGGGGGAGGCTTCCACCGTGCGTTTTTCCCTTCTCAAGAAGGAATATACGCCCAGTTACTTAAGGAAGTCCTATGGAACTCTTAAGTGCTCTAAAGTTCCTAAAAACAGGGGGCAGGACAGATGAGGACAGATCTGCACCTATCTCTCTCTTGATTGTGAATCAGAACCAGTGAGAGGATTTATTCCCTGACAATGGGGTAGATCCAGAACTCTGCTTGCAATCCGTTTCCTCGCGTAGCGTATTTTCGCGTGCGTACCTTCTATACACTCCCCTTGGGCCTGATCCAGCGCTACGAAAAATTCGCACGACGGGCGAATGCGAAAATACGCTCGTCGTATCAACCTACACGCCCCTAGCACTCCCATAGTAAAGTCCCTGCTTACGGCGGCTATACCCTACACTGGGTACGACCGTCGGCCGTACGAAAATTCGCAGAAAATACGCTGCGATGCGAA